>PVHP010010347.1:0-47914 GCA_004024765.1 Zapus hudsonius
TAAATCCTGTTTACAAGTGCTAATAGGTTTTACTCCTGCTGCCTGAGTTTTTGTAGCTGTGTTCCTGTTTACTGAGCCCCCTTTGTGTAAGAGATAAGGCAATGCAACACATCCCTAGATTGTATATAAGGCTGGATGTGAAAATAAAGTTTTGAGATCTGCTTGGACACTTCTCCCGGCTGCGTGTGATTGTCCAGCCACCGCGCTCACCTTTCCTCGATGGAGCCAGGTCTCCTGCTGGCCAGAGAGACTGAGGTTCATTTAGCAGGGGGCCAGGGACCCGTGCGGTAAGACATCTGGAGAAGCACCCAACAGAGGTGTTAGTCCTTGACCTCTGCCTCCCTTCTCATTGTGGGTGTACCCAGATTACAGAGCCTGTGCTATAGCATCCATGGCTTTACTAGTTCTTGGGACTCAAACTCTGCCTGGACATGAAGAACTTTATCCACTGAACCATCTCACCAGCCCTGGGTGTTAATTTTTTGAAATCACCATGGGAGTAGGAAGAAAAAAGCTTTTGTTATTTTATCCAATGCAACAAATACATCCAGTACGGATGAGAGTGCTGCACAGGGACACACCTCTCCCTCAGAACAGCGAGTAGGAAGCAGAAAGATTAGCAAGGGGCTGGAGTTCAAGAGTCTAGCACTGGAGAGGCCAGTGCACAGGGAGGATTGATCCCCCTTACCCCTGGGTCACTAAGTACCCTCGTGGCATGCTGTCCATACTTTAGGTCTGATCATCTCGCCTCACTCCTGTATGGTTACATCATACCATGCAAGACTGTTAGATCCAGATGTGTTGTGCCATGTAAATCTTCACCCCATTCCTGGCACACACAATTTGCTTAGGAGTTGTAGCTCTTGTTTCACAGTTACCCACAGTCACCAGATGCAGCTCTCTGTTTCCTAACTTGAGTGCAAAAGCTTTAAAAAGGGGAAGGAAATGATTTGCCAATTTATTCCTTACCAATATGCCCTGAATTGGAACTTGACTATTATTAAAAATAATAGTTATTGGGAAAGTTTAGGGCTTACTGAAAAAAGTAATGATGTCTATCAACTTTTACAAATTAATGAAAACCTCAATCTGATCCAGAGTTAGAAGAGGATAGCAGATCATCTACCACCTACTAGTTGAACAATATTATTAACCAAGCCATTTAGTTTCTTCCTATGAACAATTAAATATATAGCCTATCTTATAAGGTGGTTATGCACATGAAACCCACAAAGGTATAAGAGGTAAATATGCCATACAAATATTCACTGGTATCATCAATTTCCACATTACAAATCAGTGAGTCTAACCTAACCAACTGTCAGAACCTGGAAACAGATTATGGCCACACAATGGTCTGTATTGGTTCTTCACAAGATGCTCATGTCAGACACTTGAGACTACAGAGATGTGGCTGGCTGTCATCCACATATTAGGTGAAGAGTGTCAGTCCTAGGCATGGACAAAACACCAGCCAGAGTTAACTTGTGAAAATACAGCTACTAGCATCAATCTAAACAGATTCAAGTGGAAAACAAATACCTCAAAGGTCACCTTTTCTGAACTCTGTTTACTCACACAGCTGTTAGTTCAATTGGTTACAATAATCTGTGAAATGCCTCAATTGTCAGTCACTGCAGAGCTGGGAGTTTATCCAAACAAAAAAGCTATTTTTGAACTAGATGGCATTCCCCAACATGAGCTGCATTTTCTTGGCAAAATGTTGAAGTGAAATAAATATACAGGCTACAAAACAATTGAGAAATTATTCAGTCATGGATCTTTGCAGTTACTCAGAGCCCTTCAGCCTGGTTGCTGTTGCTCAGATGTTAATGTTTAAACGCTCTCACTCACATATCCTTGTCCTACTATAACTTCTACATCAGCAAATGTTAACAAACTGGAGAAAGTTCAGAAACATGCTTTCCCCGTGAATTGCCCACCTCAGGTTTTTTTTTTTATTTTTTTGCATGTGTGTGTATGCATGTGTGCATGTGTGCAGGCGCACATACATGCGTGCAGAGGCCTGAGGTTGACACTGGGTGTCTTCCTGAGTCACTCTCCTCCTGATGGGACAGAGTCTCTCACTTGACCCCAGAGCTCAGAGATTTGGCTAGTTAGGTAGCCACTAGCCCCCGGGATCCCCTGATGGGATTACAGATGGGCTGTCACACACGCCTAGCATTTATGTAGGTGCTGGGGATCCGAACTCTGGTCCTCATGCTTGTGTGTCAAGCACTTTGTCCACTGAGCCACCTTCCCAGCATCTTACTTCCCTTTTATGAGGCTGAGGGTGTTACCTAATGGTAGAGTGCTTTCCTGTCATATGTAAAGACTAGGTTTAATTCTAAACACCACAAAAAGCATACAAATATATGCACATAGATATATGAACTTGTGTAAAAGCATGCATGTATCATCTTTAAAGCACAACCTTGACTTCTTGTATATATTCCAAAAGATCTTAGAAACAACCATGCATGATTTCCTCAGCTGAGTGAACTTACCAAAAGGTCATCCCTTCTGCTGTAATTAGTACTTCTTTTAGTCAATCAATCAATACAAGGAATAAAATGCCTTGGGAATGAAGCTCTTTTTAATGAGCCAAGGAAAGATTTAAAAAAGAAAAGAAAGATAAAACTAAAGGGCTGAACTACTTGGGCCAGTGCTGGTGTCTGCTAGGGGTTTACTGAATGATCTCTAGCTATACAGATCATCAACCATGACCAAGTACTTTGTTTCATGACTTGTATTTGCAGTCACCAGAAGAGAGTGAGCCTGAGCTAATACAGAGCTGTGAGAGGCCCTCTGTCATTCCCAACTTTGCCTTCCTTGTCCTTCTTTATCTTTTTTTAAAAATTGTTTTCATTTTATTTATTTGCAAGCAGAGAGAGATAGAGGAGAAAGACAGAGTAAATGGGCATGCCAGGGCCTCCTGCCACTGCAAATGAACTCCAGATGCATGTCTCCATTTTGTGCATCTGGCTTTCTGTGGTCACTGGGAAATGGAACTCAGGTCTTTAGGCTTTGCAGGCAAGCACCTTAACTGCGAAGCTTTCTCTCCAGCTCCACTGTCCTTCTTCATCTTGACATGCAAGGTACCTGCTCTCCAAATCAGTGGTTTTCAGTTGGGCCCAGAATGCATCTTCAGACTCAGCCTGAGTGTTTAACTGTTTAACTGTGAGCTCCTGATCCCACTCCACAGCCCAACCTCCAAACTTCCTCCCTGAACCAGGTCCACAGTCGATTATTGCAGACTCCACCCTGACAAATGCCAGTTCTCTTGCTATTATCGTTTCTCCTCATTATCTGAGCTCTTCGGGGTTCTCTTCTATGATTCAGTGTATACTCTTACTGAACACAGGGGCCTTCAGAGGGACCCTCTTTCCTTGCCTCAGTTCTTCTTGTGATCTGAGGATCACTGAATTACTTTCAGCTGATGAGGCGGCTCTGTGAGGAGTGGGCAGGAGAGGTAGCACCATTTGGCTATTTGGGATGGGTAGAAGAGGACTCTCCACAGAGAAAAGTACAAGAGACAGAACATGGAGGCAGGGATGCTCTCCGCATAAAAGGGAGAGTGGGAACAGCAGAGTGCCTGAGGAATAGGACTTTTGTTGACTTATGTCTAGACAAACTCATCCATGTTAAAATACACATTGATGACATGCAATTCAATGCATGTAGCTAAATAATGAAATCATGTATGTGAAGGTGCTTTTAGAAATTTAAAATATTGGCTAACTCTGGTTGGTAGACACTTGTCATTCTAGCAAGCTGCAACAGGAAGCCTTCAAGTTTGAGGCTAGTCTGAGCTAAAAGATGAGATTCTGTCTCAAAAGCAACAATAAAAGAAATGAAAGACATTTTGCACAGGGTACTATTGCACTCACCTTCATGTTGCTGGTAGAAAGCACCCATTGAAAAGCGGCTGATGAGAGGAAAGTGGTTTGTTTTTGGCTTATAGACTTGAGGGGAAGCTCCATGATGGCAAAGGGGAACGATGGCATGAGCAGAGGCTGGACATCACATCCTGGCCAACATCAGACGGACAACAGCAGCAGGAGAGTGTGCTAAACACTGGTAAGGGGAACTTGGCTAAAACACCTCTAAGCCCACCCCTAACAACACACCTCCAACAAGGTTCCAATTCCAAAATTGCCACCAGCTGGGGATCAAGCATTCAGAACATATAAGTTTATGGGGGACACCTGACTCAAACCACCACAGGTATTAATAATATATAATGAGCCTAAGTTAAAGAATTTAAATTTTATGCCTGAAAACTTTAAGTCAAAAGGAAAAGCAGTCACATTTATTTAGTCCTCGTGTGTGTTGGCTCTCCACACTGGAGACTTACTTGATCATCACAATTCATCAGTGACTATAGGAAAGAGCATATTCCTTAGTATGAAACACAAACTAGTAGACACTGAGATGTATGCCAAATATATTTGCCAGAATATAGCAGATATAAAGGAGGGAAGACTTCCCTTACGTTCACTTTGTAAGGATCCTTCTTAGTTCTCACAAACTGATGATTCTAATAGACAACTCCTGGAGTCACCAGAATGAAAGTGTGCCATTGTGAATGGCCTTTTGTGGGACTAGGGAATAGTTGGCTCTTTTCTTTGCGTCCTTGGAACTTTTAGTTTGGTGATCTCACATGTTCTGATTTCGTGACTGTAAAGTATGTAGAAATGCTCTGAAAGATGAGGCTTAGAAGGGAAAAGCAAGCTGTCCCACATTAGCCAGTCTGTGTGGCCAGATGTTCCTCTGGCACAACAACAGGAGAACATTTCTGACACATAGTTCACAACTTAGAGCTGGGCTCTGAGTGGGCCGGGCATGGGCCTACAGTCTTTGGATGTGTTCAAAGGACTGGTGTTCTGCTGGCCTTCAGCATTGCATAGGCTGAACTTGTGTGAAATGCCAAGATTTGACCTTGCTTAACCAACCAAATAATCTATTGGAAACATGTAGATGTTTTATAAGTCTTCTAATAGCTATAATATTTCCTGACTTTTAGGAGTTTTACCATATAAAGCACTAGCAACCTTGACCATTACACTTAAAAATTCTAGAGCAATTTTCACCTGTCATTTTATTGTAATCTTCACAGTTGTGAGGACGTATAAAGTGCCACTCTTTTCCAACTCTTAAAAGTCAGAGATGTGCCTCTTAGGTCAGGCTATTTGTTCTGGAAACAATTTGTGAAATCACAGTCTTAAGAAGCCAAGCAGCCACACTTTCCTAACTGATCAAGGATGGCATGAAAGCAGCTCTCTAGTCCTTGCCTTCAATATCACTTCCTCTCTCTGCTAACGACTGCAAGCCACTATCCCGTGAATAAACCCATTTAGGTCTCCTAACGCCAGCTGCAAGGAGGAAATTAAAGCAAATGGGAAGCCGGGCTCTGCAGCAGGTCCAGTGTGGGTACCAGGATCCAAGAGATGCTCATCCATTAACCAAACAGCAGCACTTTCAGACCCAGCGGGGCTGAGGGACTCCCTGCTGAGGAACAGAAATTAACTTTGTGAGGAGATAATTTGTCTGTAGATGGTTGTCATATTCAGAAAAGCTCTCTGGGTGAGATGGAGGGGAAAAGAGGGGCCACAGCTCCTGACAACATAGCCACACATACAACAAAAGCTTATCAGGGAGCCAGGTGGGCTAAAGGCGATGCTCGTCTTTGCTACCTCTGGCCATGTGCAGGAAGTGCAGCAGGACCTGTGGTGCCATTCACCACTATCAACTGCTGGGAGAAGCAAGACTGCACATACAATGGCGCTTCAACAGGGAAAATGCGGAACCAGGGTTTTGAAAAATTGAATTGGTGCCCCCTGGTTATGGTTTTGCAAACTTTGCAGAAGAAGAATCAAGAACCCAGAGGATGCCTCAGATGGCAACAAATGAAAAGAGCTGCAGAGATGGCTCAGTTGTTAAGGTCATTGGCCTGCAAAGCCTAACAACCTGGGTTTGATTCCCCAGTACCCACATAAAGCCAGATGTACAAAGTGGTATATGCACCTGGACTTCATTTGCAACAACTAGAGGCCCTGGTACACCTATTCTCTCTCTCTCTCTCTCTCTCTCTCTCTCTCTCTCTCTCTCTCTCTCTCTCTCTGCTTGCAAATAAATCAAATAAAAAATAGAAAAAATCCCCAAATGGCTGGAAGTTGAAACACACCCTGAGATTAGAGAGTAAGCTACAAAATGTCACTTGCTATCCAAAACAGATGACACATAGGAGGTGCACAAGACTCTGACATTACTTGGACTAACTTGAAAATATTTTAATATTATGGGGTGAATTTAACTGCCATAGGGTAAAATTATAGGAAAACTCTCTGGTGCTTGAGAACTGAAGAGAATATCACTCAAGTATCAACATTTCCTGAGCACCTCCACAAAGCCAGATCTCCACTCTAAGAAGTTTTCTGTAAGACAGTTTGAGTCACAGGTCACCACAAAGCCCCAGATGCAGAATGGGAGCATCCTTGGAATTCATCAATTGGCCATTACCTTCCATTCCTCATAAGAGATAATTTTATAAGTGGAATAATATCTATTAGGCGCCACAGTGAAAAGACATGGCAGATAAGAGGCACACATGTACTCATTGACAGACTTTGGTGGAGCACCTTCTTATAGATACATCACTAGTAGCTCACACAGTGAGAAGGCAGTCTATAGTCAAGGAATCCAGACTTGGGGTGACTGAGAAGTAAATGAGCAATTACAAAAGAGGTGATGACATACTGTTAGCATATGCCAGTGACAGGAGTCAGTGTGTCCCATGTGCTTAAGAACTCTGAGGCTCTCTCACAATGCTCTACAGCATCATACAGTTCTCATTTATAACTGTACCAATAACTTAAATCTGTGTAGGCATCCCACTTACTTATATGCATTTATATTTAATCCTTATACTACTGCTCTAAGGATCAAGTTAGTATTATGTATATCTTAGAGAGGGGAAAACCGGCTCAAGGATGTTGACCTTTCTATAAAAGATCACACAGCCAGGGAGAGAGGCAGGTCTAGGACCCAATTTGAAAGTTTTTTAACTATATGGGGTGCTTTCCTAAATTAACATTCATGTAGGCTTAGGTTTCCTAAGTTAATATTCATGTAGATTTCATATTTCCAAAGTGCCTTTACATGGTTCAGGTTAGTCTTCCTGACAATGCTGTAAGAGAAATATCTCAGATTTTAGGTAAGGAGATCCAGAGTCAGTATTGAGGGATGAGACCTGTTTACATGGTTAAAAGGGATAGAACTAATGGTTACCAGGTGCCAGATCAGTCTACACAGGTAGACATAATAAAGTGCAGGTAACTATTACAGTTATTATGGTTATCATTTGTCCTTTTGTGAGTGGAAAGAGGAATGCAGGGTTAACTACTTTGAGTGGCAGGCAGAACACATGAAGATGACTAAAGGCAGATTTTCCTAAGAGCGGCTCTCATAGCCTCTTCCCAAAGACAAGGGCACGCGCTATGCTTTCAGAACGTGTATCCTTCTATACTATGCTCACATGACTTGGGCACTTAGAGAAAGAAAAGGCATTTGGATATTTGAAGGTTAACAAGCTAAAATATTGCTCTTGGGGTCCTGGAATGAAAATCACACATCTCCAAATCAAGCTATGCTAGCATCTTGAGAACTGAGTTAAATGGTCAATTCTACCTGCCCCATAAGTGGAACACACATGGCCAGGGTTGGATATTTTGCTACATCTCATTAAAAGAAATCTTTGAATGTATTTGCAGTAGTGCAGAACACTTGATGTCTGCAGGTAGAACTAAGCTGTGTTCTGGTTTAGGTATTAGGTTTTTTTTTTCCAGAAGGGTCGGCATTTCAGGAGGCTTGTTTGTGGCGGGCCATACATAAGCAACAACTGCCCAGTGCTCTTTGTGGTAGAAGGTACTACTGGACAATACTATAGGAACAGGAGGAACCCCACACAATCCACTGACTTCCTGCAAATGAGAAAGGCATGGAGCTATGAAGAGAATCAGAATTAGGGATAATATACTGTGCAGATCTCTAGCTGATGGTCCCAATCATAAGGCATCTTCCTTCTTTAATTAATGCCAACAAGCAAGTTCCCCTTATTTTAATTGGTTTCTAGGGAGCAAAGGGAAGGGCTAGTAAGGAGGCTACACCTGAGCAGAAGAAATGGCTAAGAGGGACCATTTGAAGGTACGGATGGGGTGGGAGTTGAGAGGGCCCCAAAGTTTAAAGTGCCTCAGGGTCTCATACAGCCTCTCAATTTTGCTGATGGCTGCACTTGTGTTTTAAAAATAAAGTATCTGCTGAGTGGATTAAAGGAGTGAATTGAATTCTCGAGGCTCTGATTACCTTTCTCTTTGCCATTTCTATTAGCAGTGATCAGGAAGTCTATCAGATCTGATGTAAACTTCTTTCCTCTTTCAGCTTCACAGCATGTGAAACCCAAGATTAAATATGTGTGTGTGTGTGTGTGTGTGTGTGTGTGTGTGTGTGTGTGTGTGTGCGCGCGCGCGCGCGCGCTTTCTAACAGTTGAGCCCAGATGAGGAGCATGCTAAAAAAACAATACCCAGAAGGGTCAGGAAGGTGTGTGGACACTGTGCCTTGGACAGCCCTGCCCTGCAGCTGACCCTGAAGTCTACCTTCACAGCCTGACCACAGCCTCAACCTGAGAAACAGGAAGCTGGAAGTCTACTGGAACACAGTGTAGTGGTTTGGAGCAGATGTCTCCCATAAACTCACATGTACTGAATGCTTGTTCTCCAGCTGGTGGAGCCTTGCCAGAGGAGGTATATGTTCCTGGAGGTGGGCTTTGAGGGGATACAGCCAACTCCTCTTTGCCAGAGTTTAACTCACTTTTGCTTCTCTCTTCCATCTGCTATGGCAACATGTGATGCCCAGCTTCTGCTCATGCCATGCTTCTCCAGCTATCAGGAGGCTTCCCCTTGAGACTGTAAGCCAAAATAAAGCCTTCCTTGCCATCAGCTGTTTTGGTTGAGTGTTTTGTCCCAGCAATGCAAAGGTAACTACAAGAAAAGGCAAACATAGAATGACACTGCCCAGGAGTCTGTATGAGGACTCACCCTGTAGCCACATAGGTAGACCGATTGCTAGGCTATCTTTCCCTAGGTGCACTGACTATGGTGATGATCCCCTCCCCCCAGATCCTGGTAAAGGCTGTTTCCTCTGTGTATGGCATCACCATGCGGCTTAAACACCTAATTCTGGAAGATGTATGGAAACAGTATCTCTGAACCCACCAGGGCCTGTGAACAGCCAGAATCCTGTTGAGATGGAATTCTAGAATTTACCTGGCAACACAGGTGTAACCTGACCAGATGAGGTGGGAAATGCCTATGGAACAGGATATTCATATCACTGGCAATGTACAAATGCAAGCTCAGGCTCAGGGTATAACATGCAAATCAAGATGCCTGGGGCTGGCAAAACGTGCGGATGGTTTTGAAGTCCTCAGATGTCCCTAAACCTGGTGCTGAGCACCTTAAGGCAAAGGGAGATTTTCTTTCCCCATAAAATGGAGGTGGATATAGGCCAAACAATGGATGAAACCTTGATAGTTAAGACTATTGAGAACAGAAAAGCTGATGGCAACAGAGCCCAGCTTGCTGAATGTAGCAGGTGTTCCAGCTGGTGAATAAGCCCCTAGTTATCCTCAGTGTCAAGCTGAAGAATGGCATTGCTCCAAAGAAGCCAGAGATGACCCTGATTGTGTAGATCCTGGTCAAATTGTACTTTAACTTGTACTTTTCTCCTGTCAGCATGGACCATTTACTGGATTCTGAACATCTGTAAGAAAAGGACAGGTAATTGACTAAATCTGTAGTGACTTAATTCATCTTGGATTTTGTCAGGCCTTCAAGGAATACTTAAGAAAAGAGATATTTGATTGTCTGGTTATTGTTGGGCTTTGTGTTTTTCACAGCCTAAGGTTCCTGCATCAGTACAGAGTGCTCCATAAACTTGCTATGAGTGAATTTATGCGAGCATGGATATTTTTGTCCTAAGTATATGAGTGTGGGTGCATGTGCCATGGCCAGGTGTGGAGGTCCTCACTTCCCACTTTTTGAGACAGGGTAGCTCTGTTGTTCTCTGCTATGTGTGCCAGGCTAGGTGGCTCACAAGCTTTTGTCAGAATTCACCTGTTTCCACCTCCCATCTCACCATAGGTGTGCACATTGGGATTATACACATTCACACTATGACATCTGGATTTACATGGGTTCTGGGGACCTGAACTCAGGCCGTCTTGCTTACATAGCAAGTGCGTGTCCCCCCCCCCCCCCGCCCCCCAAGTCATCTCCCCAGCAGGTACGCATGGATTGTAAGGGGTAGTAGGAGTTGCTATATTCCTTTCTCTTGGAAAGAATGCTTTCTCTATCATTCTTTGTGAGTTTTCTTTGTATTCCAATCTCCAACCCAAAGACTGGAATAAAAAAATGTGTGCATGGGCTGGAGAGATGGCTCAGCGGTTAAGGCACTTGCCTCCAGTGCCTAAGGCCTCGGGTTCAATTCCCCAGGACCCACGTACGCCAGACCCACAAGGTGGTGGCCCTGGTTCTCTCTCTCTCTCTCTCTCTCTCTCTCTCTCTCTCTCTCTCTCTCTGCTTGAAATGAATAAATAAAATATTTTTTTAAATGTGTGCATTTTACGAAGAGGAAAGAAACATTTTAGAAAGTGCTAATTACATTTGTCATCCTGTTAGTTACTTCTGTCCTTGTTTTGGCAAAAGCAATGTAAGGAAGGGTTTTGTTTGGATTACAGATCAAGGTGACACACTCCACCAAGTTGCCCAAGGCATGCAGCGGGAGCATGAAGCAGCCTGTTACATTTAATGTGCAGTCAGGATGGAGAGCAATGCCCATTCGTGCTCAGCCAGCTCTCCCTGTTTTATGCAGTCCACCACCCCAGCTCATGGAGTGATGCTGCCCTACATTTAGGGCTAGTCTTCCCATTTCAACTGACCTCACACACATGCCCAAATATGCATTTTCATGGTAATTCCAAATTCTGTGAAGTCGATAACTAATACTGACCATCACAGGCATCTGTTAGGTTATGAAAATTTAGACAAGGACATTATATTTAAGAGTAATCAATATTCTGATTTTTTTTCTTATAGAACCAGTTGACTGACTAAGTGGTCTCAGTGTCTTGAATTAGCTTGAGGTAAGAATACAGGACAATTCATGGTGCCAAAAATTAGTAGGTGGCTGAAAATGTTGCTCAATGGATTCTCTTTTTTGGGGGGGGATAGGTATAGTGTGTTGGGTGTATGCATAGTGTTGCATGTGTGTGTGCAGATGCACGCCCTCTGTGCATGTGTGTAGAGGCCAGAGCACATTGAGTGTTCTCCTCTATCACTCTTCTGTATTGTTTCCTTGAGACAGAGTTTCTCACTGAACTTGGAGCTGCCAGGTTTGCTTGTTTTTTCCTCCTAGCCAGACTGGCTGACCAGCACGCATGGTGATGCCCAGCTTTTTTAATGTAAGTACAGGGGATTGAATTCAAGACTCATGCTGAAGTGACTTGTACCCACTCAACCATCACCCCAGCCTCCTTAGGTTCTTCTTCCGAAAGGAGTATTTCTAAGAGACTAAAGTCCTTAGACATGACCTGTACAAAAATTTTATTGATAACTTTGAATGAAAACTTAATCTAAGTCCATAATGAATCCATACCATGGATTCTTTTCCTTTGGTCAGGAAGATGAAGAGCATCTTCTGGTGAGAAGGGTCTTGAAGAAAGTGGGATGAAGCCTAACCCTAATACAAGTGGTTCTGGCCTGTAACTCTCTATTCCAGTAAGGGGTTACTTCCCACACTGAGACATTGATCAGAGAGATCTATGAGGTCCCTAAAATAAGACAGGCTTATGTCAAATCTCTTGATTACCCACCCCAGGTAAAAGATAAGACTCTATTGTTGAAGATACCACAGGCTACTGTCACACAACACCTAGAGACCTTGTGGGATCCGCAAATGAAACCAGTTTTCAGTAGGTTAGGCTTAGAAATACTAGAATGTGCTACACGAGCTGCCAGGGGAAATTGGTCAACAATATTTGGTAAAAGTAGGGGACACTGATATACAACACCAACTGATGGTCTGAGAATGCAGAGGACAATGCTATATGGCAGAGACCAGCAAGCCAAGAAGTGCTCATCTGTGTAATAGTGGCACTTAACCTAGGTGGGTAATTAACAGCTCACTAATTGGCTAAGAGATCCACTTGGTGGCAAGGAATCCTTAGCTGGAACTGGGATCCAAGGCAAATTCTTATGCAGATCAAGAACCTGGACTCAAAGGGGAAACCCACACTAACCAGGGGCCTACAGAGAGGCGACACCCATTAGAATCTCCCCAAACTAACAATGTTTGTCTCATTTAACCTATACCGATCTCACTCTCCATTAGAGATTCTGTTTGTATTTTGCAGAAAGCAGTGAGAACAGGGGACAACTCAATTCCACCAAAAGGACCTGAGATGATGGTTGACACCAGGCAGGAGATGAACCACCCCTAACTCATTATCTAGGGCCCAAAGGAAACCTTCAAGGAAGTGGTGAGATAAGCAAGTCACATAACCTATGAAAGGGCAACGGAGACAGACACCGAGGATACCCAAAATAGTCCAAAGCAGAAACCCAGAGACTCTTAATAACACTAAAGCAGACTTAATATTCACCTACCATGACTCAAGGAATTTTGTGGAGGAGGGAGCAGAAAGATTGTAAGAGCCATGGTAGGAGCTAATACCCGAAAACATTGCCCACCCCCCACAACAACACACACAAAAAATTGGCTACTGCTTGTACAATTCATAACCCCCCATCCCATGGACTGTTCCAACAATCCCACTGAGGAGGGCCCTTAGTGAGTTGGGAGTAGGGAGTAGGGAGATGGGGGTACTAACATAAGATTTGTTCATACAGTGTTTCTAATTATTAGCAATAAAAAAGATAATAGCAAAAAGGAAAATATATGCTGTTTATTTATTAAACTTAAAACCAGAAATCTGAGAATGCTCAGCCACCACTAGTTAGAAAGCCAGGCTTCAACATTATCTAGTAAGCATGAGACCAGAATTAGAAATTTAAGAACAATAAACATGTTCACATTCCACTAGATTCCAAGCTAGTAGATTTATTAAGATAACAATTGTATGAACAGCAAAAGTAAATAAATAAATAAATAATCCAGAGATTATAAACCTGATGGCTCATGGGAAGAGCAAATCAACTAGAATTTCCAAACTTTTTGGAAATTTGTATTATTCTTGTGCTTAACAATTCCAATGGAGCTTCCTTCCACTGGGCTTGAAGTTTATACTTAGCTTAACTAGTGTAACATGGTTATGGTGCCTTACATAAGCAGAGTTTCCCTAATGACATCTTACGTTACTTTCTCCTTTTCTTACTTTACCTCCTATTCCAGCTCTCCTAGGGACAAGACTCCTGTCCTACCATTTAGCCTGCTCCCTACCCCTTCCTCTCTCTAGAATGCAAAGTTCTCAGATCCCCATTCCTTCCTTAGTTCCTTTGTATGTTTCAGGGATGGTTCAAGTAGCATCTCCCAAGAGGCTTTACCACAGTCCTAAAATAAGCCACCTGTACCCAACCACTGTCGATGATTTTCTTTATAACATGTTTGACTACCTGAGACCATCTTGCTTTCATATGTGGCCTGGTTTCTTTGGCTTTTTGATCACTAGACTAAGAGCCCCATGAAATCAACCTTGCCTGGGTAGGAAAGTAGAGCATGCCTATGTGATGAACTGACAGTTCCCATCGAGGACAGGGGAGAAAGAACTATCAGGGCTATGTTTTCTTCCTGCAGCAAGCACTAAAAATTCATTCAGGAAAGATGTGTTCTCTGAACCAAGACCAGAAGATAAATCTTATCAGCTGAAAGACAGCATAAAAGGAAACTACAAAAGCCCCTCACTCCCTTAGTTTCCTCCCACACAATCACCTGACAGCATTTTACCTCTAGAAGCCTAAAATTGCTTTCCTTTTATCTTTTTAAAATTGTACTTTTTTCAATTAGCTCACAAAGTGATAGGTTTCCATATAGCATTTTGAAACAGCCTTAGTGTTTGTTAACCTTCCCCTGGTCCCAACCTCTCCCCTACTCTCATCCCCAGGCCCCATCCTCTTGATGTCTCAGTGCATTTGCAAAATACTTTACCCTATAAGTCTCTCATTGAGGCTTCTTCTACACCATGTGCACTGCACATGGTAATAAACATCCTGGGTTTTTCTTGTTAGCTGTGTGGTATATTGCAGGCCATCCCAATTGTGAACTTACAAGGGTTGAACAAAACTTGTATTTCTTCCTCAAGGCCTATCTTATTACCTGCTATATGCCCTGCATCTAGAACCACGTTCCAAATAGAAGTGTGGTTCCAGAAGTATTTGACTAAAAGGGCAAACATTTGTTTTTGACAGATCATTACAGACATGACTTGGGAAGAGTGAGCAGGATAATGGGAATTCTAGAAACCTCCTCCTTGGGGGAGAATGGAATTAGCTAGGAATATTAAATCCAAAGAAGAAAAGTGTGACAGGAAGAATGCTAGCCATCTTGCAGGAAAGGAAGCAAACTTGTTTTGCCACATTCCAGATGGCAAAACTAGAAGGAATGTGTGATACACAGAGAAACAGATTTTTGGTTCAATTATAAGGAAGAAATTAAAACAAAAAAATAAAGGAGGGAGTAATGGAGTGGACTCTTTGGAGTGCAGAGTTTCCAGTTAAGGTTTATATTCAAGCAGAGACTGGGTGGCCATCAGTTAAGAGTGGTAGAGCTGGACTCTGACCTGGGTGTGTGTGGGTAGGGAAAGTAACCTGGTAACCTGACACCCTCTCAACTCTAAGCATTATATGATTGTATAAATCTGCTCATATATGAATGGAATATTTCCCAAAGAACTCCTTAGAATACTAGGTCTGATATTCTTGTGAAAAAGCTTCCATTTGGGAATAGCATGTATGGTTTCTCCTTCTGAAAAGAAACCTATTTAATGTTTAAATAATTTCTTGCCAAACCAATTGTGACCTTGGAACCAGTTTTCCTCCCATGCCTGCTAAAACTCACCAGCGCCAGAGCTCAGAAAACATTCTGGGAACGGTTAGTCTACACCATTGAGAAGAGTATACTTTTCTCCTCAGAGTGCTGTAAGGTGTGAAAACACTTTCTGTTTCTACATTCTGGTCAATGCCAAAGCTGGAGGCTGAAAACATGAAAGATTATACAGAAAAAGATGTAAAATTTTCTGCAATTTCATAAAAACAAATATTTTATATATTACAGGAACTGGCAATGTTTTGTTGGTATAAGAGAAAACAAGGAACTCCAAAAAAACTGACATGCTGTTGAGAAATAGTTTCTGAACATATTATATTGAGGTGTTTCTGTGAGCACTATGTCCATGAATAACTCACATATACTTAGTTGCAAGATATTGAAAACATTAATATTTCATATGCTGAAGGGCGTCTGGATGAACATTCATAGTATATTGATAAAGGCAGCCAAAGGGAAGAACATAAAATGTAACTTTTAGAGAAAGAAACCATTTTCCTTTGTTTTTTTTGGGGGGGGTTGTATTATTTTGGTAAGAATGTAAAAGTTGGACTGATTTTATTCAGTCAACAAATACTTGATGAGCTGTGTGTTGGGCATCAAAAATGTAATGGTGAACATATAAAGACAGGTTCTCTGCTTTCAGGAAGCTCATTATTTATGGAAGAGGCATGCAAATAATTCAATATAATAAACTTGGATATAATTTATGATGGGCTGGGATTAGCTCCTGTCAGATGGTAAGAGCGCAATGTTAAATTTTGAGGACTTCTTGTCAGCCACTTAACAAATACAGTCATCATTCAAAATTATAATATGTAGAACTAAATATTTCATTAAAATGATGGTGGTAAATACTCAAAAGTTACTGCTTCCTAATTATTTTACATTTTCCTACTTTGTATGCAATTGAGAGCTACTTATTTTATTGCACCAAGATGATGGAAATTCCATGCAGTGCTGTGCTATTTTGTTTCTAAGGTGGCAATCATGTTGGTAGCTTTAAATTGGTCACACAGAAATAGTTATACCTTGGAAACTGGCAAATACTACAAAACAGGGCTTGCTTTATTAATCTCCTCCCGTTCCAAGGCTTGCTATATTAATCTCTTCCCATTCCAAGGCTTTTCTAGAAAATGGGTTGTTATACCAGAACATGAACTTTCAAGCATCAAGATTAAAGCAGATGACACTGTCATTAAAGGAGAAGACACAGTGCTAAAGGACAGTATAAGGGACATTTCAGGTAGATGAGAAGAATTATGGAAGGAAAGAGAAGCCCACAAATTGCCACACGTATTTTGGGGACAATAATAGACCAATCAGAAGCTCTGTTGTACAGAATATAATAAATACAGCTAGCATGTTAGCATATCCACAGTTGTTCCTTATGGGTCATGTTTACACGTTAGTTCTGCAGGCGTTATCTATGTAGGAACTGGGCAAGTTTTAGTAGCAAAACTTGACCTTGGATGGAAGGGAGACTAGCTAAAATCCATATCAACTCCTGACAGCTAGGGTTGATGTTAAGTACATCCCTCCACTCTCCCATGGGCTCTTCTTAATTTCTTCTCTTTGGTAGATGACTCAGTGCTAGGGTTTCAAATTACAAGCACATTCATGCAGCCCTCCCGGTGGGTGGGTGGGTGGGTGGGTGGCTCCCTGGGGAACTGTTGGCCTCCTGCCCCAAATCCAAAAACTTCAAGAACCTCTGGCATAGATGCCAGGAATTAGAAGTGAATCCTTATCCTCTGTGCGGGTTTCCAAATTGGTAGAATCCTTTGCGGGGAAGTGTCAGGAGCTGGGAGCCTGGGTTAAACTGCCCCCTCACAAAATGGGGCACTGATCTCAATAGAGAATTCACAGAGGAAGAAACTCATATGGCCTTTACACACCTAAGAAAATGCTCAGCATCCTTAAGCATCAGGGAAATGCAAATAAAAACCACAATGAGATTCCACCTTACTCCAGTCAGAATGGCAATCATAAAAAACAACAACAACAATAATTGCTGGCGAGGATGTGGGGAAAAAGGAACCCTCATTCACTGCTGGTGGGATTGCAAGCTTGCTCAACTGCTTTGGAAAGCACTGTGGAGACTCATCAACAGAATAGACATAGAGCTACCAATGGACCCAGCTACCCCTCTACTATGCATCTACCCGCAAGATGTCACTTCTCAGGAGAGAGACATTTGTGCAACCATGTTTATAGCAGTTCAATTCATAATAGCCAAGAATTGGAATCAACCAAAATGCCCTACCATGGAGGAATGGATAACAAAACTCTGGTATAGTTATACCATGGAATTCTATGCAGCTGAAAGGAAAAATGACATATCGAAATTTAGGGAAAAATGGTCTGACTTGGAGCAGATCCTACTAAGTGATCTCTCAAAAGAACAGAGCCAAACACTGCATATTCTCCCTCATATGCGGCCCTTAACCAGGCTAACCATAAAGCCTACACAGACTAGTAGTAAGAAGTGAGAAGTTATGAATGAGGGGAGTGAGATGGGGGGAGGGGAATGGCTTAAGTATGAGGCTAAACCAAATTGGGTTCAAAACCATAAAATCCTCACATCCATAATGTAACCTATTGAGTGGTCATCGTCTGGCAAGAGGGACCATGAGTAGTAGGGGAGAGAGTCTAAGCCTGTGAAAAATTGATCAGTCTGACAACCCCTAGTCCCAGTCATCGGCTCCTTCCCTCACTGAGCTGTTGACCAAAGTGACATATGAGGTCCCAAAAGTAAGGCAGGATTCTGTCAAGGCTCTTGGATGACACCCCAGGCCTGAGGCAAAACCCTGTTGCTGAAGAAACCACAGAAAGCCATCGTCAGCATCGAGAGACCCTTCGAGGCCCAGAATGGTATCCAGTCCCCAGATGGTAGTTAGTGCAGTTCTGGAAGGCACTGCATAAGCTGCTAGGGGAAGCTGGTCAAGGACAGCAGGAGCTAAGAGAGACTACTGGCATGGAACACAGCCTGTTGCCATGAGTAGGTTGACGACACTTCCTACTGGGAGAGAACAGCGAACCAGAAATGGATCACCTGTGCAATGGAGGAGCCAAAGCCTGGGGGAGGAAATCAACAGCTTTTAAATTCAGCCAAATACTCCACTCAGTGAGGGAGAGCCCTCAACTGGAATTGGGGACTTAGGGCGATATGCACTGGGAGACGGACTCTTGGGCCACCAAGGAGTGATGCACTATGCCAGTGATTGAATGAGAGGCTACTAAAAATAGAATCTAGACAATTCAAAAATGTGTATCTCAGTTAACCTATACTGATCTCACTCTCTGATGGAAACTCTGTTTGTATCTTTCAGAATGTAGTGAGAGAGATGTGGTTCATCCTACCCTACCAATGAACTGCAGGCTGATAGCTGACATCCTGACAAGAGATGAGCCAACCCAGACATACTGTGGAGGATACTTATGGAACCCCGTAGAGAATGATGAGATGAACAAGTGATCCAGGGCCACAGCCAATCAGCGACAAAGGATAAACCAAGGAGACAGACACCAATGATTTTCAACAAAACCTAAACCAGAAGTACAGAGACCCCTAAGATCTCAACAATAAAACAGCCTTAATACTCACCCACCAGGACTCAGGGAACTGAGCGGAAGAGGGGGCAGAAAGATTGTGAGAGCCTTGGTGGGGAAGAATACCCAAAGCCATGGCCGCCCTCAGTAGCAACTTGCTAAGGCCAGCAGAACCAGGCTGTCTCCTAGGCTATCCATGGTCCCCTGCCCCAAGGACTGATCCAGACTACCCAAGGAGGAGATATCCAGCTGATCAGGAATGGGGAAGAGGGGCATTGGGGAATGGGGGATAACAACTTATTGTTTGCCCATTAAATAATGTAACTCATTATGGACAATTAAAAAATAAATAAATTAAAAAAAGAAGTGAATCCTGAACCTCCACTCCTCTATAAAGATTTCCTTTGCTGCCAGTAATAATACTAATTAGCGAAAAGGCCAATGCTTACATACATAGTACTTAAGGGTGAATATATATATATATCAAAATCATCCCATTTAACTGTCTAAAGGTGACACAAGTAGACCTAATACTCAAACTTTATAAATAAACATCAAAGTGATGAGACTCAAAACCAAATTATGATTAAACCCAGGTCAGGACCCAGCAGTCTTGCCGTCTTATCAATTCCTAGGACACTATGACCCTTGGGCAAGATCTAGCATGTTATCTATTTTTGTAAAGTAAGTTTAATGGACCACAGACAGACACCTGCAATCATGTCTGTATTGTCTATAGTGACTTTCTCCCTAGAAAAGCAGAGTCTAGTAGAGACAATCCTTGAAACAAGATGGGCATGTATCCTGATAAACACAATGTAAGTTGAAAATACTGTAAGTATGAAAAGCGTTTAGTAATACACCTAACCTGCTGTCCAGCAGAGCTCATCAAGACAGCCCACTATATATGCTGGTGCTCACCCTCATGACTGAGTGGAAGCCTGGGTGCTGAGGTGTGCTGCTTATGCCTATCACGAAGAACAGAGATATTTACATTCATGGTTATTGCAGCACTATCCACACACAACAGCTAAGTTATGGAACCAACCAACATACCCAACAACAGAGGAATGGATAAAGAAAATACTGTCTATGTATGCAATGGAATGTTTTCAGCCATAAAGAAGAATAAAGTTATGTCATCTGCAGGAAGACGGATGCAGATTGAGACAATAATATTAAGTGAGGCTGGCAAGATGGTTCAGCAGTTCAAGGTGCTTCCTTGCAAAAGCCCGCTGGCATGGGCATGTTTGGCACAGGTTCCAATTCCCAGAACCCACATAAAGCCAGATGCACAAAGTAGCACAAAGTAGAGTGTGTTTGCTATGTCAAGGGGCCCTGGTACGCCCATACTCTTATCCTTTTTCCCCTCAAAGGAAAAAAAAAAGATGGCGGTAATAATTTAAAAGATTGAATTAAGCCAGGTGTTGGGGTGCACACCTTTGATCCCAGCACTCTGAAGGCAGAGGTAGACGGATCACTAGGAGTTCCAGGACATACTGAGACTACATAGTGAATTCCAGGTGAGCCTGGGCTAGAGAGAGACCCTACCTCAAAACAAACAACAAAAAAAGATTAAATTAAAGCCCAAGGTAATGAAGCCAATGGAGGACAGAGCTAGACATGAACTTAAGAAATTCCTGTCTTATCTGTCTTCTTATGTTGCCTTTTTACAAATTTCCTTTTTCATCTATTTCTTTGCTTGAGTAAAGAAAAACTTTATAGAGATTTAAAGCAAATGACTGTCACCTGTGGAAGGTATAAATTTATAAATTTCCTATGTATGGTACACATAGGAGTCAGAAGATGGCAGTTATCAGAGAATCCATTGCCAAGTCTGTTACCTTATTATAGTGAACAAGTCCTAGCCTTTATATTCTTTACTATCTTGTAGGACAGAAGGGTTTTGTCAGTCAACCAGAGATAATTCATCGCCCCCACATACAACACAGGACAGTATGTCCTCAGCAATCTGATGCAAAAAAGCCAAATGATGGTATCTTGTGTTCATGACATGATTATAAAATGAACCTGTGACCAGTTAACTGTTGAGTAACAGAAAGTGTGGACTCTGGTTTAAACCAAGCTCCAAAGGGACAGGAGGGCGCCAGTGCTGTGAGGTGGTCACTGTATTTTAAGAAGGGTGGTAAGATAGGAACTGAGCAGTTTCCTGAGCAGGACTGAGGGGGAGAGAGTAAATAATATGGACCTACCTGAAGAAGTAGGTAAGAAAAACCACCTTTATGTGGAATAAGAATAGACTTTAAATGTGGACATTTGTAGTATGAATGTACATCTTAATAAATAATTATAAAACAAACATTCAAAGAAACCAAGAAATTGATAAAGGCACAAAATTTTTCAGAATCCCAAGAACTTCCCTGCTCCATTCGCATCCTTCTACCATCTCACCTAAGCTAACCTTCTAGTCATTTTTTTTGCTATTCTATATAGTTTTACCACTTAAGATATGCCTCTTTAAACTATATAGCATAATCTCATTTCATGATAAATGAAATCATATCATGTTACATATTCTTTTGTATCTTGCTTTGAACAACATTGTGTATATTAGCTGGGTGTGATGGTGTATGCCTGTAATTCCAGGACTAGGGATGATGAGGAAAAGGACCAGGGATTTGAGGCCAGCCTGGGCTACTTAGCAAGACTGCCTCATGAAACAGTAGCAGCAACAAAAAAGGGTTGTTTGATTCATCTACTCTATGTTTAACATAAGAGTTTCCTGATTCATTCCATTGCTATGTGGGGTTCCCTTATATGCATACATATATGAATTATCCTCAATGCTGTGCTGTTTTACCTTTCTCAATGTTCCTTTTGTCCACACATTCTTTTATTTTATATTATCATTTCATTTATAAAATATTTTCTGATCGACATGCAAAGTATCACTGAACACCTGAATTCCCAGTAAGCCTTGTACAAATGTATAAAGTAGTGGGCGTAATACTGATTTGCAAGCATGTGGGCTTTTCTCTGATGAACAATAAAGTTGTGGGCAGGTTGCAGTCCTCTTTATCTGCATGGATCTAGTGTCTTAGTGACTGTCCTGGGCATGGAGTGTGCACATGAGATACATGGTTGGCTGAAGTAGAGAGAAAGACAACAGCAACAAAACACATGTGATTCACAATAACAAACAAATTAAAAAGGTAGTTCTAAGATATTGGCCTGAGATTCAGAAATCTGGATTTTCCTATTTTCATAAAGTGCTTGTTACCGTAAGATTTGGGTATTAGCACAAGTGCCCCATGGCTGACATCCTAAAGCCCAATATACTCTTAAGTGAATACTAACTTATTTTCTACTGACCTACAACTTTACGGCCACCTCATATTATTGGCAAACCGACAGATGATAAACAAGCTTGCCAAGGAAAATACAGTGAAAATGATTTTATTAAGAGCATACATTTTTCACCAGAGCACAATCTTCAAAGCAATATGCTGCACTGTCATTATCTCATTACAGTAATTTCAACACTTGCTCCTGTTAACTTATTAAAAAACATTTTAAATCATTTTCTTCATTGCAGGCACAACAAACTATCTCATTAACCAAATATGGATCACTGCCAAATGATATGGCAAGGGATGGGATAAAAAAATGCACACATGCAGGAGAAAGTCAGAGTTCGGAGGGAGGCAAACAAAGAACAATACATAACTGTAAACCAGTACTTGCCAGAAAGGAAATGATTTCTCCAAATGCTGGCACCACTGTGCCATGAGAGGGCTGAAATTATTCTTTTCACCTTACTCTAAGTCCTCTAGAGAGAAGACATATTTTATTAATTGCTTTAATTTTTAAAAAAAATATACTACTGAAGTAGAGCATAAATTAACTCTACCTATTCATTCTATATATGTGCCTAACATTATAAAACAGCACTAAACATTTGGACAGAAAAGTTAAACCAATAATTGGGAACCATTTCAAACACACTGTCTAAAGCAGGGGCTGGTTAAACACAACCTATAAACTAAATTTAGCTGCTGCATTTATTTTTTTGCAAATAAAGTCTTACTGGCACACAGCTAAGCTTTTTCATTTCTACACTGTCTATATTTGCTTTTAAACTATATATATATATATATCACAGTTACTCACACAGGGATGATGGAGCCACATGGCTCTTTTCAGAAAGTGTTTGCTCAGCTCTGGCCCAGGGCCTTGCTCACTCATGGACCAGCCTTATCAGCACTGTCGGAGGTAAATTGGAAAGCATGGAAAACATTCATATTATATACATAGGGGAGAGTTTTCCTGCATTAATTTTAAGTCCTAGAGAAGAGAGGACATGGGTAACTACATGTTCCATGAAACACACACATGTGTGTACACACACTCACAAAAAAAAAGTATTGCTATATCACCCTCCCTAGTACAAAACAAGTAAATAAGACACACATTAGCTGATTTCAGCCAAGTCCATTTGGCTGTCACATTCATTTCCTTTTTATTTTATTTTTTTTCTTCCTGTCAGCCCAGTCTGTAGGCTCATTTCCTTTTTAAATATTCCATTTTCTCTATGTAACAGGAAAATAGTTTCTCCAATAAGGTAAGTGGGCTGTGATTTGCTCCCTGAAAATAAACATGTTATAAAATCCACCTTGAATCTCTATTATATCATATGTTATTTCTGGTCCATCTGGAAAAGGCTATCTGCTGTCATTCTGGGTTTACTTTACCCCTTGTTATAGGCTCTGACAGAGATGAATGCCATTTCTTCTTAAAGTTACCAAGCCTGCTTTGTTGTTCACTTATATTTAATATCTTTAAATTTTCTAAGTTTTTTTGAGTTGGCAAGTTTGACCACATCCAAATTCAACATCTCCAAAGAGAAAAGAACAGTATCTATATAATAAAGCATCAAAAAAACCACCTGATGATCTTCCTTTCTAACCAATGAACAGAAATTTAGATTTTTTAAAACCACATTAGAATCTCAGTTCTTAATGAAAAAACAGCTTTGTGAACTAGCAAAAAAAATATGCAATGATTTAACAGGAACATTATGGTTCTTTGATAAAAACACTTCTTTGTTCATATAATGCCCCTAAGTAACTCTGCTGTGGGCAAGGTGTACCCAACAGGTAGGAAGTATATTTTAATACAGGAGTCATTTGTCTAAGTGCTTGTGGTTTGGACCATCTTTGATTTCAGACAAGATCAGTGCACTCGGGGTGGTATGGCCATCTTAGAATTCAGAAAGACCAACTGAGTTTTGATATAGCAACTTTATACCTTTTATAACTCCTTACTCTTCCAACAAAATCTATCAAAGGAGAAATCTGGCTGCTGGTTTATGGTTAATGTCACCAGAGGCTCCAGCTACGAGGAAGTCCTAAAGAGGCTCCCAGAAGTCAGACTGGCTGCCCAATGTCATGTTATAAGGTGGCCACCATCTAGAGGGCAGCTTTTTCTCTTTCTTTTTAGTTGTGTTCATTTTCTCATTCTTAGTCCTCAGTGAGGCACACAGTAGGCATTCAGAAGTCGGTTACCCATGTATTCCAGATCCCCACATTCCACTGCAAAGTTCTTTCCACCACACTGTAAACATGAGTATTCATGTTTAACAGTAACTAATCTTTTTATCTTCCGAAAGAATCAGAAGTCACATTTCAAATTATGCTTTTGCACAGGTATAATTAAACCTTTAAGAGGTGGGATGGCAAATAAATTAGAGGCTACAGTATAACAGACATTTTACAACCTGCAGATGCCAACAGCAGGCAGTTCCCCCACCCCTCCCCCACAGTATAACTGCAATTATACTTCAGGGTGAATAATATAATTATCTAAATGAAACCAGGAAGAAAAATGCATAAGACATAAAAGGATTAGCTGCTCGAGGATGTGCAGTTGTGGGAGGCAGGAGGATGGATGCAAGCTGACAATTTCATAAAGTAGCCATCAATTATTTAAGTCATTGTGACTTTGCAGACAGCGTTCTGGACAGCAAGGGGAAGAAAACATGTACAATTTTGAAAACCATAAATTAGGAGGGAGATGCTTGTTATTTGGTTTTGGAGTGAGACGTGCTTTGCCTGGAGAAAGGAGCCAAAGAATGGCATGTCTCCTGAAATAGGAGGTAGCTGAAGATGGGGCTTTGCTGAAAGTCCAGCAGAAAAAGATATTTTTCTCATAGTAAAAGTATCAGTGCTGTTAAAATCCACTGTGAAGAAACCATTCAGCTAATGAAAGGCAACAAGTTGTACAGAACCCCACAAGAAGAACAGGAAGAGGACTGAGCCAGGTGAGGATCTCGATTCTGCTGCAGGAAATGCCAGTCCCTGGTTATATCACCTGAGACAAGGCTGGTCACATGTGCAGCTGACTCCAGTGATAGGCATGGCTTATTTTTAATGCACATTCTAGCCTTAAAAACTCTACCAATGTCAAGTGTTCATGTAATAGAGAATACCAATATTAGCTCAGAAAAGTCCACAATTATGATTAATTATAAATAATCAAAGTTTTATTAAAGAGTGATATTTGTCTCATGTATATGATTTCATTTACAACATTGCTAGACTGGGATGTTTTATTTCTTCCATGTAAGTAAAGCAGCCTGTGCTCCTAAAATAAGCTTGGCTTTTGTTTTATTTTATTTATTTGCTCTTGTGTGAGGTATCTGCATTTGCTAAGTGAGCTGAAAAGAAATTGACTATTTCTACCCCAGCACAAGATCTGAAATTGGGTTGGTACTCATGTGGTAAACCTAGTCAATATTTTCATGAGCAAATTAGTTTCATTTTCCCTAGATTTAACTAGTTGGGAAAGAGTAAAAATAGCTCAAACCAGTAACTTATATTGATTTCTGAGAAATGATTATATTTTCTACAAAATGAGGTGTTAAGTATCTAAGTGATGCATTTTAGACAAATTTTTGAGCTTCATACACATACATAAAAGATTTATAGTTACTCAGGGATTAATTATTATACCTTCCCACTAAGTAATATTATAAATTACAACTTATCTCTAATTTTGTTCAGGTAAAATGAATGTGTTTACTTTCTCTTATTTATATTTTTATGCATCAAAAAGCTTCTCTCTTTTACTTACAAATGTCTTGTCATGCTGACTTGGGAGAACATCCTTTATCCACTTATACTATGGCTCCTTTACCTGTATGTTTACCCCACTAATTCCTCTCTAGCTGGTAAATACATAACACTACATATTTGTTGAGTTAATGCTAATGTGTGCAAAGTTAAAAAAAACATTTAGACATTTCAGGATCCCAGGTTAGAATGTAGAATATGACAAAAGTAACCATCCTATAACTGTACATTAACAACTTCTCTGAAGGAGTGGAGAGAAAAGATGTCTATAAGACCAACTGAACAGAAAATGTTCATAAGCATAGCAAACTAGCTGCTACAGGTGCTTCCCACAGGTACCCACGAGGATATGTGCTAGCAGTTCTAATGCTATCACAGTGCATACCTGAATGGAACAATTTTCTGTGTGTGCGCATGTGCGCACCAACAGAGGCTGTCTGGTGTCTTCCTCTATTGCTCTTCTGCTTTATTTCCCTGAGACAGAGTCTTTCATGGAATCTAGAACTCACTGTTTTTGGGTTTGGCTGATCAGTGAGTTCCAACAAGCCTCCTTCTCAACAACTGCCTAGTATGTGCCAAAAATTTCTAATAGTTCTCAAGCAAAACTTTGAGAGGATGGCAGGAAAGGGACTCTGGTTTGAGAAGCAAGTTTAGTCCTCCATCTGTTCAGGCAGGCTGCCTGGCTGCAAAGCTAGGGAAGGCATGGGCAACCACAGCAAGCAAGGTCACCAAAGCACATCTGCAAGTGCCTGATAGGCAGCCATGACCTTGGAAAGACCACAGAGACAACAAATTCAGAAATGATGCATGGAGCAAAAGTGAGAGAGCAATTAAACTCTTATAGTTGAAATGGGCAAAGAGAAGTAGTGTGTGCCCAATGAGGAGAGGTAGAGAATGGCTCTCATTTAAGTGCAGTTATCTGACTTTGACACTGTACCTATTTGCAAGTGAATACTCTGGGTGCTCTGGACTCCACAGATAGGGCTGCCCATCACGGGAATAGCTCAAACCAGGAGAGGAAAAATCAGATAAAAATGAGAAGGGGGGGGGGAGGAAAGCCAGAAGAAGCCTGGATGAATTTTTTTCCTTAAAAGACTCTATTTCTAATATTCACAATCCAAAAAAGACACAATGACATAGATAACCTGTTAATGAGCTAACTGTGTGTTGCCTGTCCCCAAAGTGGGGCTTTTATCTGACAGAGCTGTGTGTATCTAAAAGGGAATAAATGAGAAATGTACAGCTTAATCTTTCAGCAAAAATATGCTTGAATATGCTGTGCCTGTGAATATGGAAGTGATGATGAACTCCATGTAGTCGTGGTCTTTTGGGCACAGGAACAAAAACCTAATGGAGATTTATGAGTGTAATATTTACTGGTGGAAGTTTGTTTTGGTCAATTATAATAGCCAATCAAAAGAATGACTTCAAGTGCTGAGCTCGGCAAAATGTTGGGCCTCATCAAATCCGAGTCATCCATGAGATTATTGCCCAGTGCTTCGGTCTAGAGAGAAACAAAAACACTCCAAGGAACTGTCTCCTCTTCAGGGCTAGATGACTAGGGTCCTGCCTTCCCTGCCTCTGTGATACTAGCTCTGTGAACTACTTCATTAAAGAGCCACCCACTTGAGTACACCTATTTTCTAGAACCTTTCATGACTCCTTATGGCTTAAACTTCAAGCTGGTCTGTTTAAAATCTGAGCCCTCCCTCCTCCCTGCTAGAGAGTGTTAGTCCCTCTGAACTTCTCCATTCATTCATTGACTCAGGTAGGTTTCCCTCTGTGCCATGGTGAATCTTATATCCCTTATTTGGGACACTTTCTCTTCTTCTTCATCTCTGCATACTCACAGCAACCTAGGTCCCACTTCTTACTAGAGAATTCTCTTGTTTTCTCCAGCCCTCAGTGTTTCTCAGCTCTGAGTCACCATGGCTAGTGTTCAATTCTCAACACCCTTATACTCTTCATGGATTTGTGGATATTATTCCTTAATTAACTGATTCCCTACTAAATGCCTGAGAAGTAGAAGTCTTATTAGAAAGTCATGATGTATCTTTATATCACCTTATCTAATGACAGCACAAAGCATACATTTAGTACATATTAATCATTCTATTTTATTAGAATTTTAACAGTGGATGTTACTTGATTATCATTGTCACTCTTGTCCTAGGCACACAGCAGATTTTTTTTACCAGACATCTTAAATGTCCATATCAAGATTTAGTGCACACAAGTTCTCAGCAGGGCAGGACCCTTGAAAAGCATGAAGAAAAACAGCTGCTTTCCTTGAACAGTTAATCTTAAAGGACCACTTAACTTTCAAGTTGAGATAGTCTTGTTTCTTTCTCTTCATTTTCTCACTAGAAGGTCTCTAAGCCATAGTGGCAACATACAGACAAGGCAAAAATTACTCAGGATAAGAACCTCAGAAATTCCCCAAGTACAGCAGTTCTCTGTCTACACTCATCTGGCTCTTACCAGTGATCTCGCTAGATCAGCAATTCTGCTGCTCCCGAGAATGATAACTATCATTTGCGCGGGTTGTCGAGCCAGCCCTTTCTTCCTACTATCTTTTCATGGGATGTTCTTCCTCTTCTCGAACATTTAAGGAAAAGAAATAAATCTGAGGATGCCTTTGTTAGCAAGTAAAGTGAAATATATTTCAGGCAAAGGCAGCTCTCTAAAGATCTGAGTGACAGTGTTAATGCAGTTCAATCCCTGTCAGCAGATCTGTCATAAGTTGTTACCTTCTCTCCTGCTTATCCACCAAGGAGTGGGCTGAGGCAAGATCAAAATGGACAGCAGCCACTCAACACCTCAAAATATTTATCCCAAATGTGCCCTGATTCGTGGAACAGCCGGGGTGACAGCTAAGCTGGTCATTGGTGCACCCACCTTACTGGTGACGGGAAGTGAATTCAGAGTCCCCGTTTAAAGCCCAGGGCTTATGCTCTGTTGTTGTCACTTTCCAACAACCTCATGCTCAAACAGTTTCTTTGTACCAAGTGAAGCTGGCAAACAAGTGTCACTTGCCGTAATGACTTTTCCATTCAGCAATCCCTTCCAGCCTGTTCTTTGTAAAATGACCCCTTAACTCAGGTGTAGAAGAATGAATTCTTGAACAGTTGCATCTAAATTACAATCAGTTTCAAATAAACTGTGGGAGACAAGATACCATTGATGAAAACATTTGGAATAATGATCACTAAGGATCCTTAATAGGATTAAATATAGATTATTTTTCTGTAGACAAAAGAAAAACAATGTTTATATCTAACCCTTTTATGTTACTCCAAAAGCCTATCAGTATTTATAAAAGTTAGTTTAAAAATAGTTAATTCGTTCCTCTACTGGCTTTGCAGAAAGGTCCTTATAGAAGTCTTGTGAACAAGAACTTCACTAAGAAAACCAGATGAGATTCTAATTCTTTTTCCTTCAGCAGTAAGACCACAAGTTAAAGATATTTATAAAAATTGAAGTGATCATATAGTGTGCTTGGTCTGCCTGTATGTAAAAACCATTTTTCACTGACTCATGTTACAGCCTTCTTCATTAACATTGATGGAAACAAGTTCCTTTATAACATTCATATCAATAAAAACCCTACTTACAAATTAATCACAATCATGAGCTGGTCAATTACCTGTTCTAGGTCACTATTTTAAGGAAGTCTCTGGATGAGTATGTTTAGAAACTGAACACTCATAAAAATGCAGCTATACTCCAATGTAACAACCTGTCCATCAGATATCTAGGTAAGGTATTAAAGTCCTGAGCAGCCATGGTGAGGTGCTAAGGGAATGGTTGGGAATGCATGCCTAGGCTAGGTGACGAGGAATTAAAAAGCGGAGGAGGTTCTGTTATGCTGCCAAACAAACACAGGAAAATGTTAGTGTTAAATGTGGGTCCTCGGCAGACACTTTTCTAGCTTTTATGCATGTTTAAAATAGTTTCATGACAAATTATTGGTAAAAACTATTTTCTAAATTGTCAAGATCTGTCCACGGCCATACCACCCTGAGCATGCCCGATCTCGGCTGAATTGTCAAGATCTCATGCTGGTTGTCGGATCATGTATGAAACAATCTTTTGGAGGACACTAATGTTGGGATTTAGGTGTGAATTGTCCCCTAAAGGCTCATGTGTTTGCATACTTGGTCCCAAGCTGGTGGTACTAGGGTTAAAAGCAGGCCCTGCTTCCAGTCCAGTTCTCTACTTCCTGATCCTCAACACCACGTAGCCAGCAGCTTCACACTGCACTGTCATAGCTTCTATAAACCACATCCTCCATCCATAACCTCCACACCATGATGGACTCAACCATCTCAAGCCATGAGCCAAAATAATTTTTCTCCCTGAAGTTGCTCCTTTACATATTTTATCATGGAGATGACAAACACCAATACAATGAATGATGCTTTTCATTTAGTAAGAAAAGAATGTGTTGCTGTAGTTTTCTTAGCACAAGTCTTCAATGCTTATCAATTTTCCCAAATGAAGTGATTATGTGGGGATGCAGACTCATGAAACATCTCAATATGTAGAACACATGATGTCATGTGCTTTCCCCTAGTCTCATGATGTAGCCTGGGTGTCATTCTCATCTTACAAATGAAGGATGGGAGACGAGGGAAGATAAGCATGTGGACTTGTCATTATTCAGGACACCTGAACCATGCTTTACATGCTTGGTCACACCTCCATGAGAAATTGGGTAATAAAAGATCATGACAAAAATACACTGTACCAAACCAATAACCAAGTTAACACGAGTTGACAAAAATTATCTAAGAACAAGGAGAATGTTACAAGATTTCCAAAGTCTTTATTAGCAATGAAATAGTTCATTTGCTCAAGCATGTTGGAAGTGAACAGGCGCATGTTATAGGCTATGATAACAAAGACAGAAACAGACATTTTCTAGTAGTTCATCTACCTGGGACCCCCCCACTTGTCATGAAGATGCCAAATAATAATGCTAGTGAATAAATAAATTAATGAGTGAAAGTCAAATCAGAAAAATAGACTACAAGACACATCAGTTCTTAGACCTGTTTGCATAGGGAGACCATTAGAACCCACTCGATAAGAGCTTAAAGGGGAGAAATCAATTGATCAGATCTCTTTTTGACTTAATGATTTTCATGATGACATCCAGCAGACCTTAAATGGGACTAATCTATTTATACTAATAAAAGCCGAATTTGTTTTGTACCAGGGAGTGGAACGGCAACAACTGGCCATGATGCAAATACCACTCAAAAGCAATGTTTTTCATATTAACATAATTTGATTTGATGAAAACAATATGCTGAGGCTGCTAGTCACACTTTCTTGGGAAAACAGAAGAGGTTACTGGCACGGCTTTGGCTTAGCTGGGAAGATAATAGGTTTGGGCATCAGTGCAATTATTCCTAGCAAATAATTATATTGTACACAGCTGTGTCCATGATGGCTTAACTGAAGCTTCCACAGTCACTCAGCCTATCAAGAATATCAACTGGAACCTTGAAGATGCCACGACATCAGACTATCCTGGGTCTTCTGCTTTAGTGGTAATACTTGTACCTTGCCTCCAGCCAGAGCATCTCCAAAAAGATGCTTCACACTGAACACACTGCACTCAGGGTGCTAGCTATTGTGAACTGAATCAAGCCCCCTCCCCGAATCTATGGAAATTCAGAATGTGACCTAACTTGGAAATAGGGTCTTTGGCTATGTTATTATAGTGACAATCAGGATGAGAACATATAAGAATAGGAGAGACTATAACCCACTGAATGGGTCCCTAAGGGAGCCAGAAAATGACAAATGGAGACGGGGAAAGGCCCTGTTAGGGGCGTGCATACAGATTAGGAATGCCAGGAGCCATCAGAAAGTACGAGAGCCAGGACCTCTTTGGAGGGATTGCAGCTTCTGTCCTCCAAAGCAACGACTGAGTAAAGCAGCTTCTGTTGTTTCTAATGCCACCGTGGTAGTGCTAACTGGCTTTGGCAGGCCTGGGAAATGAAGCCATTGGTTCTAATGGTCATGAAGAACCCACTTTAGGAAAAAGAGAAATCTTCTCCTGCTGTCATGCCAGGGTCGTTGGCAGATTGAAAGAGAAATTCCTGGATGGGAACTAGAGTAAAAGTCAGGAAGCAAGAGAACTACAAACTAGTGGGGAGAAGGAGGTGTAGGCTGAAAATCTAGACAAGAACTGGTTGGGGTTGAGGAGCCACTGAGGGGTAAGAGGTCAGAATGCCACAGAAACAAGAGTGAAACAGCAGGCAGGCAGTATATCAGAGCAGCCCATGTGGATGGGGAAGAAAGGGAACATGCTTTGCAGTCATTCCACTTATGGCATAAATTTTATTATTCCTATTTCACAGAAGAAGCATAGGTTACAAAGGGACTGAATAATCTGCTATCATATGAAATGGCTGGACTGTAAATCCACTTGTGTCTGATCCCATGGCTTATGTATAAAGCTTGGCTCATAGTATCCAATTGAGCGCTCTGTTATAGACCTGCCTGAAATAAAGAATGGTTCAACTATAACTTTTTATGCTCTCCCTCTCACGGTCATACTGTTTCTATGCAGCAGAAATCTTGGGGCCAGTGGCATTAATTCTGGCTGCATAGTGGAATCATTTTTAAAAATGCTGATTTCCAGGCTGACACCCACTCCTGGCCAACTGATGAGGTGTGGGCAGTGATGTTTTTAGGAAGCTTCCTGGTGACTCTCCTGGGTCGTGTTCTTGAGAGTCACTGCTCCAAGCCAGCAGGTGGAAGTGGGAAGTGTGGCTGGCTGTGGAGGAGGTGACAATGTGGTGTTTGCAGCCAGACTGTCGCTATTTCACTTCTCAGAAGTGACTCTGGCAAATGCCAGGGCAGTGAGGAAGATGGCATATGCTTTAAATGTTTCAAGGATGCTTACATTTTTACTTGCACAGCTTACGTTGGCTCCTCCAGTGATGGGAATTTGAGGCTGAGCATTAGGAAGGCTGTCTCTCTCACATTGCCTTACATGAGCCAGAAGACGTGGGTTCCTCCTGTCTTGGAAATAAATGTGCTAGACTAGGAAGCAGATTTTGCCACCGTGGCAAATATTGTTTTAACAATGTCTGGGCCAGTCTGAAACAATGTGGAATACTTTTATAAGTGACTACAATTGTTCACCACAGAGCTAAGAGTTTATAGCATCAAATTCTATCTCTTAACCTCAAGCTGGGCATGATGATGTCAGGTAAGAGAATGCTTCTTAAACTTCAGAGTGCATTAAAGCCACCTGGAGGGCTGTTTAGACCAGAGTCCCAGACTGCATGAAGTTTAGCAAACTGTATTTCTCACAAGTCTCCAGGTGACATTGTTGCTGCAGAAACAACCTACGCTGCGCCAGTCTAGAGAGATGCTTCCCAAACACTATCCAGAGGCACCTTGAAAGGTGACAGCATGTGAGCAAATACTCTGTGCATCTGGCTTTACCTAGGTACCATGGGACTGAACCCAGATAGGCAGGCTTTGGAACCGCTGAGCCATCTCTCCCACCACCAGCTATGATACACATTCAGAGGTCCAATGCTCTTCTAGGCAGCACCTTGGGGGAGAGGGGTGACATGCATTGGACGGCTGATTACAAAAAGCTGTGCAGGAGCAGCTTGCTAGGAATGGGAGAATGAAACATTAGTACCTTCACTCACTCCTCTTCCTTTTTAAACACAGAGGCACCAAAGAAGATGGAAATCCCCAAATAATGCTCAGATGTGGAGGTAAGGTGAATCAGTTCTTTCCTTGTGCCTATGGAATGGACACTCTATACACTATGCAAGGTATACAAGCTCAACCTCAAATGATTGCTCTCTAAACTGTGTCCAGAATTCTAGTATATGACTCCAGAGAAATAAGTAATTTCTCCTGAAAGATTTCCTTAGTTTAGCTTGAATCGGCAAACTGCATTGTAGTGGATTGAAGCCATTTTGCAAAAGAAAAAAAAATAAAAACCACCTCCCCCAAAACAATGGCAATAGAGTCCTCTCAGCTGACAAGACCAGGAGGTCTCACTAACCCCGCATTCATACTGGGAGCACCTTAGGTGAAGAACTGTGACAGTTCTTAGCAATTCAAGATCATAAATTGTATAGCATCCATTCACTGTATGTGTACACACATGTTCACTTAGTGTGTATGGACACTAAGGAAATCATTCATTCATTCATTCATTTTTACCTATTTATTAAATGGTCCAGTTATTGTGGGAGTATTCTAGCAATGAGAAATGTAAGAACCAACTGTGACAATCACCCAAGTTCTTCTGTCTGTTGTTAAGGATGTTAGGAGCCAAGGCAGATGGTTTTCTGCTTTGCTTCTCTGAGGCGGTGTGGGGGAGTAAAGGATTCGAAGCAGTGCTTCTTTAACTATGGCACGAGCCCAGCGTCACCCTAACCTGTCACAGATTGACACTTCCATGAGATACAATATAAATGAGTTAATAAAAAAAATTAAAACCAGAATACACAAAATGTAAGGTCCATTTTTTTTTGCTAAATTCAACAATTTTAATTTGCTGAAAGAAATCAAGACTAGAGTATCCAGTGTCCACTTTCAGATCCTGTGTGTTGTGACTATAGTAGTGTGCTTAATGACCAGCACAGTCCTGGTTCTGTGATTTGAGGAGAGCTGGTGGTGGGCATAGACTTTGGGATTACACAGTGTCAGTGAATTACAGTTTGACTTTTGCTAGTTACATGGATGTGGACAGGTTATTTAATTCCATTGTTTTCACCTTCTTATCATAAGAGCCTCAAAGAAGTACCTGCCATACCATCTGTGTAGCCAATACACAGAAAGCACTCAAAGGAGTGATGAGCTGGCCACCATCATTAGCACTTCACCCTTGCTGATTACTTCTTCTACTGCTTCTTGAACTACTTTGCTGTACCAACTGGGGCCCAACCTTGGAGAGTAATTTCACCTGTAACATGGTGCTATGATCTGTCCCTTTCCACTGAGTTCATCTCTTCCAGCCTGTGGAACCCATCATGGAAAGTAAAGGCACCAGTGCAAAAGCATGACAGCACCCAAGGAAATGTCTTCTCATGACACAAGTGTCTAATGCCTAGATTTCAGGGTGACTGGGAGCTGTCCCGGAGCACCAGGCATTAGTGTGCTAGGATAGGATACCTGCCTATCCCCAAACATGAAAGCAGCCCCAAGACAGCTGTCCTTCCGCTTTCCTGGAGCATCTGCCTGGGCTAACACCAGATGACACGGGTGCTGTCTCAGGGGAAAGTGCATGCTTCCTTCTGCTCTGTGACCAAACAACAGTCTGCAGAGAGTAACTGCAAAGGACATCTTTAGGTTTCATGTACCTGAACACTTCCCCCACCTACATCTTTCACACATATTTCTTCAAGCTCTCTTCTAAACATTTGTTTTAGATTTTCAGCTAAAACTTTTAAGAGTTGCTTCTCATTCTGACTTCTGACTAGCCACCACCAGTTGACTGGGAATCAAGATATCAATGAACTAGAAATACATTTAAGAAACTGAAAGTTGAGCACAGGAAATCAAGTTAGAAAACAATTTACAATCATTAGAAAGCAAGGAGATTTCTCATGGCAAATAACCATTTCTTCATTTGCTTTTTAAACCTAACTCAGAATATTAAGCAAATTTCTTATCTGTATGTACCTCCAGCACCTTGCATTTTCATAAAATACAATTTTGGTGAAAAAAAAAGAGGGCAATAAAATAACCTGGAAACAAAGCAAGTTTTCTTTTTTTTTAAGCTGGAAAAACAAATTTGGAGGTTAATAGCTTTAGTCTTAAGATTTACTCCCATATAATTATATCTTGACAAAATCAGAGACAATAGGTAAAGCTGGAGTTCTTATCTAGCCCCAGAATGGAGTAATTGATTCAAAGGACAAGAGGTGTGGTTACTGTACAGGGTGGCTGGTGACAAGGCTGGAGTGATCTGACAGGCCTATCACAGACTGCCAAGAGGCGGCACAAAACTGGGAGTGTGAGGCCCCCATGGTGCAGGCTGTGGTCAACTAGTCAGGAGTCTTAATGTCTTTGCTATCCTGACTGAAAGCAATCATGTGAGTAAGTCTAGTCTCTAGTCCCCAGAGTCTCTGTGGTGCTCTACTGCTCCCACCCCGACTCCCTCCCTACACTGAGTACATTACACCTGGTCTGGTTGCTCTTCCGAGCATATTGCATGACACTTCCAGATACAAATACTGGGAGGTTTCCTAATACAAGAGAGACTCGTGTTAGAGTCAGAAAAAGCATAGAAGTGAGCAAGTTGACACTATTTTCCATTTTCCCACTAAAGTGTTTATTCACGAAATCCATCCACCTACCTGCCTGTCTATGAAGGCATGCAGTAAATGTATTATTTGAGCACTTCTTGATTCTTAATGCTACATTATGCTTTTAGAACTGATTTATCAGTAGGAAAAGGCAAAAGACAAGTTACCAAAAATAATAACTATACTTGTGATAAATGTTAAAAAGGAAAAAATATAATGTGCTATTTATTATTGGGAAGTGCATCCCAATGATACTGACTAACAAGTGAAAGGCCCTGGATTCAGTCTGAGGCAAAAACAAGCAAGCAAGCAAAACAAAAACAAAAACCTCCCAAAGTGTTCAGATAATAATTAACCAAGGGGACCTCTTTGAAATCCTGACAAGTGTTCCATTCAGATAATTCACATGAAGAAACATTATGAAGACACATATAACATCATACATAGGTATGTGCAGGGTTGAGAGAAGAAGCAACAGGGGATGTGGAGGAATCCAGAGACTAGGAACAGCATAAAGTGGAATTCAGGGGGCAAGGAGAACAAATAGTGACATCAGAGCCCAAGGAGAGCTGGGATTGTAGAGGAAGTGTCACCTCGAGGATTGGGACCCCAAGTATGTAAGAAGGGGAGAAGAAATAACTCACCCTCCAATCCCTGCTAGGGACCCCTACTGGCAGAACCTATTCAGAAGCCACCTTGTCAAGCCGACCACCATGGTACAATCCACAGGCTCTTAACACTACAACTGAAAGTATCTGGGGTGGGGCCAAGAGAAGGGTAGAATGAAGAAAATTCAGGAAAGGGAACCTTAACTAGGCAGCACTGTCTGATTTCTCCCAGTGGGGGTGACACTTCAGCTAAGGCTCAGGGAGAAGGTCTTACCCATGTGGAGAGCCAGTGGAAAAGAATCCAGAGGAAGGACACATGCCATCGCTGTCCCACTCTATATTTCACTCTGAAATCCAGTGCAGACACTTACCAGGAAGACAATGCCAACAAGCTACTTCCTACATGACTCCTCTGGTCTACTCCCCACTTACCACAGGAGAGGAGCTTATTACCAGGACCCTTCCCTAAAAAAGGTGAAGCATGTCTGCTAATTCTAATACACAGAAGACAAAGTCAAGGATATAATCAAGGCAAGAACTGAAGCAGATATGATGCCTCTCTATTTGCATAGCTGTCTTTGAAGGGTCCAAGCTTTCTGCACTTGGAGCACCCTCTTATTGCACATCTTATGTAAAAGTGTGTGTGAGCCCTTATTTAAATGAAGATCAAATGCAAGAGTCAATGTACTCATAATTCCAGCTCATAATTTTTAGTTTTCTAATTATCTCCATGTCACTAGCTAAAATGTATATAAAGTATACACCTTAAGTCTATTAAACAAAAATATATACTGACAGATTATTTTGTTGCCAAGAAATTATATCTTTAGTCCAAGCAAAATGGTCATTATTAATGAGATCATTTTTTGAATTGAATAATCTGACTTTTAAAAGCTAGTTTACTTATTTAAAGTAAATCTGCACTCAAATGGTACAAAGAACTGGTTTCTTGCTGGTAATTGAGGTTAGGGTAATGAATTTCCTTCTTATTAATCCTTCCTATTCTGGGATGCACTTACCAATGGAAAAACAATTCTTTTCAAGGACAAAGTCTAGGCAAGCAGTGAAGAGTTACCTGAATGTTAATGAGACTCGCCATCGTCCATAGTCAAAGTTAACCTTTTTTCCTGCACAATCTTAAGAAATTTCCATTATCCAGCTATATTAGACCTAAATTTCCCTAGTGTCTGTTCAATTTATTTTCTTTTGTGTTGTCTCTGATGAATATGGAAACAGATGTTACTCCTTCTTTTCTAAATTTATGACTCTTGCCAAGTCAATACAAAGGCTAGTCGAAACAGTAAGCTATACTGTTTTGTTACCTGTAGGAGAGGCCGCTGTACCCCCAGCACTTTCATGGTGTCTGCATTTGCCAGGATCTTCAAGGGGTCAGATGTTTTTGTGACTCCTTCAATCTCCTTGTTAATCTCAGTCAAGACTTGATTAAGGAAGATGCTTTTGATGTATATGGTAAGAAACTCTCGAAGAGGACACTGCTTGGCAGGACCAAGTCCCAGGGCATGCTCTATCTCCTGAATAAATCTGGAAGGCAGAGAGAGTAAACAGATGGTTAAGTGTATCAGAAAAACATAAATAAGACACCATACATATTCTCACATGTAGGTCTGGCTGTCCATAGAGAAAGAAAGTTATCATTCCATCTAAATAAATTTTTAATTTTAACAGGTAAGTTAGTTCACTAAGTGAAAATGGAAGGAGGCTGAAAAACATGATTTATAAAGTTTGAGGGAGAATACAAAAATATTTCTGTTAATTCAAAAAGAAAATACAATTATAAAAGTTTAAGGAAAAGTAAGGAAAAGAGAAAACAAAGTATAGGACTATTTAGAAAGCATATCCATATGCATATTTCTAATTGTAATCTTTAACAATAATATTTGGAGCGGGGAGGGGAGAAAAGAATACTCTTTAAATTTATGATGTTACTGAATCTGCAGGTTTAAAAAAGGAAAGGTTGGGAGCTAGGGGACAACGGGAATTTTAACTTTATTTTTAATGTTTTATTTTCTTCATTAAAATACAATACATAAAACAGAATGTTAATAGCTGTCAAATCTCAGAGAGAAATGAGAGGTGGAAAAGTATGTTGTTGTGTTGTTTCCTTGTCACCCAGGGAAAAGCCTCGGTGGAATTTTATAAAAAGCAGATGATTAGAAGTATTGGCCATTAAAGACAATACAGCAATTAAACTAAAAGTGATGGGATCAGAAGCAGAATTTGAACTGAATGTTGGTGAAGTTATAGAAGGAATGATCACAGGAATTTTACCATCATTGCCACTGAGAGACATGTGTAACCAAAAGAGAATTCTCAACAAAAATTCAGAGACTGTTGCAACAGCAGGCCAAAAGTGGAGACAGAGAAGAAATAGGATGCCAGAGGAAGTGGTATTGGTCAACTCTTGGAGGTGTTTTACAATGATGGGAAAAAGAAAGACAAAATGCTCATAGCTGATTAAAATGTAGGAGTACGGACAATTTGCCAAGTCATAGAAAAGATGCTTGCTCATGCCTCATGCTGTTTCATAAAGTGTAAGAAATGAAGCCAGTTAGCACTGTTTAAAATAGCTTTTGTAATACTTTTTAGAAGAAATGCACCATTTAAACTAAAGACAGTATTAATAATTACTAAAGAATCTCACATCTCTGTTAGCTAATTAAAGGATAAAAATTTCTTGGAAAGAGAGAGGACAAAAAGAGAGATAATTTGGACAGAAGTATCCTGTTGGGGTGTGTGTATGAAAGCTCTACCCTAAATCCCAGGGCCACCAATGAGTCACCTCCTTGCAGTGAACTGTTGGTTAGGGAGGCCAATCGGACCCCCAACACAACACGCATTGTCTTCCCATCATGAACCAACTGGTGCATTCAGGACCCAACAGTGATTAATTATACCCCAACCTAGGGGGTGGAACTGGGATGGTGGAGAGGGGGCAAAAGGAGATAACCTGATGAGAACAAGACCAAGAATGTTCCCAATAAAAATATTTGTTAAAAAGGAATAAACCATTATAACCATCTATTTCTGTTTAAGAACACAGAATTAATTTAAAATTTTAGTTTTCTATTCATTTCCACATTGCAATGGTTAATCTCTGGTTGTCAACTGGCTTTATAATCACCATGGAAACACATCTGTTGGCATATCTGTTAGGGATTTTCTAGGTAAAATGAATCGGGGTGAGAAGACCCAACCTAGCTGAGCAGTGCCACACCATGGGAGGGGGTTCTAAACTGTGTAAGAAGGAGAAGGCTGGCTGAGTACTAGTATTCATCATGCCTCTCTACATCCTCCCTGCTGATCTAAGGAAGGGTGTGAAGCCTGGCTTCCTACTCGGACCATGCTTTCCCTTGATATGGTGGACTTCCCCTCAAAATAGTAAGCTTCAAATAAACCTTTACTTTACTTCTTTAAGCAGCTTCTGGTTAGGAATTTTGTCCCAGCAACAAGAAAGTAACTAATATAAAAATGCATAAATGACAGTAAGGGGTTTAATGTTTGGACAGAAATTTTAGAAGCTATGAAATTTGCCTTGCATGGCTTTAGTGTGCATGAGCTTTTCACAATTCTACAATGCTATGCAAAGCAAGGACAGTTTATAATGTTTTCTTAAGAAGGAGAAAGAAAAAATAAAGTAAAATGAAATAAAGATGAAGGATAGATGGATGACTGGCTGAGAAGATGTATTTTCAACTTTTATCACTGATGGTGGCTAAAAATCAGGATGAAAACTCAAACTTAGTAAGAACATGTTCACGAGATATAAAAAAAAAGTTTATAAGAGAAACATATTGGATATTAAACAAAAGAAAAAATGCTTAGCTTTATTCATAATAATGAATATATACACCAATTTTTATATTCATACAAGGAGACAAAGTCCAAGTCTGAAAACACAACTCAGTGTAAATGTGGGAAAAGAGACATATTTGTACACTAAGATGAGAGTATAGAATTGGACAATCCTTATTTATGAAGGGCAACTTGGTACTATTATTCAAAATTGCAAATACATTTCCATTTGACCCGAAATACAACTTCTGGGAAATTTTTTGACGGCTATATTTTATCACAAAAGGCTGGAAACAACCTGAAAGTCCATTAGTTACATGATAATGAAAGTAACTGACTGGTTCACTACACACTGGAATACTGTGTGAGTGGCTCCTTCTGCCCTCCACATGCAAAAGATTTCATGCATAAATGTGAAGGGACCCCAGCCTATATTGTGAAATGAGAAAAGCCTGTGTAGATGGATGCGTATTTGGAAGAACTCAGTACACGCACCTCTATAAAGGGACGTTCTGTTTACTCTGCAGTCACTCAAGGGAGTCCTGCAAACCTGAAGGTGAATTCTAGAGAAGGGGGAATAAATTTTCCAATGATAACTTGTTACAAATGTTTCATTATTAAATATTGTGAATGATTAACTACTTGATTAAAATCAAATTAGAAAATATAAAAATTACACATTATCAAACACTATTCTTTAGAAAACGCCTTCTAATTAGATCACATTTAAAGTTTGGTATCTACATAATTCTTTAACCTTCAAAGATTAACCTATTGCTTCCTTTATACATAAATCATCATTGCAGATAATCTCACCTATCACTTATTGCATTACCAGTGTGTGTGTGCACATGCATTCATGGTGGGCAGTGAAGGGGTGCCATAGTACTTCCGGGGTTATCACAGTAAAAAGAATAAAAGTGGAAATGGAGAAGAGGTACAACAATGAGATTTTTAATTCAAGTTGTCAACACAAAAAAGGAAGTAAAATATGACCTAGAAGATCTCATGACTCTTCAAGGAAGGGGCGAGTGGAATAATGCAAGAAAATGAGAAGTAAGAATAAGCAGAGTCTCTTGCCAAGCTGAGCCCTTCTGATCTCATCAACCCCCAAAGAAGCTCTCTACTAAGATGCATCCTAGTCCTTTTTGTTCTGTCTGCTGTTTTTAATATTCTAATGAGAAAATGTAGCAAAACTCCTTTTGTTTATATTTTTATCATTTATTTATGAGCAGAGAGAGAGAGAGAGAGAGAGAGAGAGAGAATGGGCACACCAGGGAGGGCATCTTCCCACTGCAAACAAATTCCACATGCATGTGCCATTCTGGGCATCTGGCTTTATATGGGTACTAGGGAATCAAACCCAGGCTGTCTGGCTTTTTAAGCAAGTGCTTCAACTGCTGAGCCATCTCCCAGACCCAGTGTTTTTTTTTTTTTTTTAGCAATGTATGATCCATTTATCAGAAGGTATATTTTTCTCAAAGAGAACTAGAAGTTTTTGATTAAAAAATACATTTTGCATTTTAAATAACTTTTAGCATTTGTTAGGAAAAAATTTTTACTAGTCAACCTATTCTCAGAGTGACAGAAGTCTTTAAATTATCTACATTTTTTTCTAGTCGTGTAGTTTTCTTTGAGGTCCCAAAAATATAGAACTGTTCCAACTGGCACTGACTGAGGGCCCTCATCACTTTCAGCTGAGTGATCGCTTTCAAGTACAAATCACTTATTTATTCCCTACAGCACACACATCCGTCTCCATTGTCACGTGCAGGTTGGTGTTGTCATTTCTAACTCGAGGGGACCTAGTCAACATGTTCCAAATCTGCCCTCAGAGCTTTGAGGGATCTCACTGTGCAGGAAGCATGAAACATGTGGGCAAAAATGAAAGAGAAAAATTAGGGCTGTCTTCCCAGCCACTTCTTTCGTCAAACATGGTAAAAATGGTGTCTTGTCAGGTGGTGAGGAGATGCTGGCTAAAAATATAGAATTTCAGTTAGACAGGATAGATAAAATCAAGATGTCTGCTGTACTATGTGATGACCACAGTTAATGTTTTGTACACTTAAACAGCAGAGTGTAGATTTCAAGTATTTCCACCATAAAAGAGTGAACATGGTAATGATAAGTATGCCATGTTTAGCCGTTCTGCCACATACACACATTACAAGACACCATGTTGTAGCTGTATGCTTAGAAATGTGTGCATATGCGTATAAATACAATTTTGCCATTTAGAAATAAGAAGCAAATATATTAAATGGAGAAAGAACATTTCTGAGCCAGGAAGGACCTGCTAGCCACCATCACTGTGCTGTGAAGTAGGCCTTCCTGGGTCAGTAGATTAGTCAGGAACAGCAGGTAGAGCTGCCATTCTGGAGCTCAGGGGCTGGAATGTGCCACCATGAGCAGGTAACAGGCTCTCTGGGCTTTACTTTCGTATTCTGTAAAGTGGGACGCCAAAACTACCTACCTGCCAGAAATGTTCTGGTGTTTCACTGAGGAAACAAAGAGCACTTAGAACAGAGAATGACACATAGTAAGTGCTAAGTAAATGTGACAGCTGCTATTTCAAGAATTACTGGTATTACTATATTATGTAAGCCTGGATGAGGTTGGAAATTCTCTAATGTGACATTTTATGAGTTTTCATCACCTTGCTCTTTGACTTCCCCAGATAATCACCGATTTAGATCACTTGCTTAATAAGGTGAATGTTTCAGTGACAAAACAGGTGCAGGAATGAATAAATACCCAAGTAGCCAGAGGCCAGGTGGGAATTGCTCTTTTGGTGCCTGGAAGGCACGGGACGCCCAGGGACGAACACAGTACTGAAACCCAACAGCAGGTCATTTGGTCTCAACCTGGAACTAGCATGGGACTTACCTGACATACTGTGCCCTTCTGTCAAGAATTTGGAGCAGAGGTCCAAATAAGCAGTTAAAAAGAACTATCCCTTGCCTCCAGCACCCCAGTGTTAACCAGTTCTTCTTTTGGAAAAGCATTCTCTATTTTCTCTTGGGCTATATTCTGTCCACACTACTCTCCCCCTGCTCTTTTGCAGAGTACTACACTCATTATAAACACATTAGAAACTGAACACGTATCAGGCACATGAATACAGGCTTTATTGTGGAGAACCATGCAGTGAGCATCTTTATTGTGCCAAAGGGCTATTCCCATAAGATAAATTATTGCAAGTAGCTTCTCAATATTGTTCATGGGCAAGTCTATTTTATTTTTCTTCAAGTTCCCACAACATGCTGCCTGAATCATTTTAGCTCTTAAGTGATTTAAAACTGGTCTATGGAGATGAAAGAGATGGCTCAGAGGTCAAAGGCACTTGCTTGCAAAGCCTGACAGTTCAGGGTTCGAATCCCCAGTATCCATGTAAAGCCAGATGCACAAAGTGACACGTGCATCTGGAGTTAGTTTACTGCAGTAGAAGGCTTTTGTATGCCCATTGATATTCTCTCTTTCTCTTTCTCAAGGACGATTCAGTGGTTAAAGGTGCTCACTTGCAAAGCCTGAGGGCCTGGGGTTTGTTTCCCTAGTACACATGCAAAGCCAGGTGCACAAAGTGGTGCATGCATCTGCATTTCATTTGCAGATTGGAGGAAGCCCTGGTGCTCCCAGACTCTATTTCTCTTTCTCTATCACTACCACTTCACTCTCAAATAAATACATAAAATAATTAAAATAAAAATGATCCGTAGAATGAAAGGTAGGAGGGAAACACAAAGGTCTAGAGGAGAATTGTCAAAAAAATCAATTTTTTCCAACAATGCTCCTAGTCAGCTCTATGGAAGTAAAGAAGCACTGAATATTTAACAGGGCAAAGAATCTCATTAGCAATGAAAATACTTCACTTCCAAGTTAAGCTAGAACACAGATGGAATCCTGTCAAAAGGATATTATCTAATCTCCAGAAGTGTTTTCACACTGGGATGTCCTAGCCCTGTGAGGCTGAGTAAGCAAAGCCATGGTGCAGGTCCCTCTGAGCACATGGGAAGGAGATAGTGCATAATGTGCCCTGCAGTGCCTGAAGAGCATTATCCAAAGGCCTCCTCCAACTCAAGCTGTAGGTAGGGTAAAGTAAACAGCAACTAATGAGCACAGATTACCAATTCCTATCATACGTGAACCTTTAAAACATGGATCGTTTTCTCCTAAATTTTAATATTATTCTTTATGAAATATTTAACTAGAGACTTTCTTTTCACATTATCAAGTAGGTAGGCTTAAAAACATTGTACATACACAATACCTGTATTTCTAATTTATACTTTCTCGAAGCAAGTTACATACACAAATGAGCACATACTGCCCATATTTCACCCAATAGTTTCCACATTTTTGTCTTGACGTGATACCTATCCAGGGAATTTATAAACTGATTAAAATGTTACTCAAGCTCCCCAACCTCTCGCTTAGCTCCAGCCACCTGATCCTTTTACTTTAAAATCTTATGTTATGATAAAATAAAATTCCATTTTATCCTAAAGCTCTGTTCTTCATTTCATCTCAGCCAGAACTAAGGCTGCCAGCTGACATGCCTGTGAATGTAGAGGACCTGGATAAGTTACAGATGCTGTGGGGGGTTCTGTGTCCTTCATTCAAGTGAAAATAGCTGCTCAAAGTGGTCTCTTATAAAAACATGGTATGTTTAAGAGTCCTACCATGCTTAATTTGCATGGGGACAAATCGACTTAGAACCCCTAACAGAATCCACATCCAAGACATGAGGTCATCTTGGTACAAAGAACACCCCAGCACACATGGCTCTTTCCGACCTGGGTCACACTTACTGGAATGCTCTCACACAGGACATTTAAGGCACAGAGCAAGCTGGACCACGGCTTGGGAAAGAAAGGAAGATGCCTCAGAGGAACTGATTGGAGATATATTCCACTTACTTGTACTATCTGAGTAGAAAAGGATCGTTTAGAAATGATTTACAAGGGACTCATTCAGAAACAGCAGCAACAGGCATATTTAAGACCATAAATCAGAGAAACATGGAAACTGAAGAAAAATCCATAAAGGTTAATGCACTTTGGCACACATTTGCCTCCTAATTCACTGAGGGAGCCAGCCATTGACACAAGGAGGGAGGTTCTCCCCCCACAGCCTGCACTTGCTCACGCTGAGTCTAATGCTATGGGTGCCTTTGGTATAGATTTTCTGGGGGATGTACTTATGCTCATCACCACAGACCCCAATCCTGTCTTCAGCTGGTGCCCCAGGAGACAATTTACTAAACTAATGATGCCAAAGGAGATCTGGGTGCTCTTATTGTCATAGTGAAATTCATGCCCAGTGCTAGAGAAGAGGTAAAATCATCACGTTGTGGGAGAATAGAATATTATCTTCTGAATTTGGACTCTGAAGGCTTATAAACAAATTTCACTTTTAAAAGTCTTGCCATAAGTACCTTGCAAGCAATTTGTGAGTACATTTAAGTGTTCCCTCCAGACTGAAAAGCACTTTAGGTAAAATGAAGTAAGCCTCTTTAAAATGACAGCTGTTAAAGTTTTTTAAGCATATAATTTGGAAATTGAAGTGAGACTTAAACTCTAACCCTTAATATGAAGCAATCTTTCTTTAACCCTCAAGATGAAAACAAGTAAGTAAGTAAATAAGGGCCATTGATACAAAACTCAAAGGAAAATAATAATAATAATAACATATCTATATTATAGGCTCAGGATTCTGGTTTTTTTCAAATCAACTTACTTATCGTACAATAACCTCTTTTTTATATTTTTTAGTAAAATATAAAGCTGCCAAAAGATTTCCAAGAAAATGTGCAACTTAGTATGCAACATCTATCATATTGCCTGGAAAGGCGCCTGTGGCATATTTAATATGCTCTATTTTAGGCCTTCAGATACTCCGATGCAACACACAGGGAGAAGTTGCCTGTCTTCTACCTGGTGCTATGCTAGCAGAGTGGTTGGTATTAATAATAGCTCCTGCCCATTACGCTCTTACCATGTCTTCCTCAAAGAGCTTCTTGTTGTTAGTTTGTGCAGTTTTCATAATCATTCTATGACGCCTGCACTATTACATCTCCATTTTACATAGGATGAACTTGAGCAACTGAAGGGAACTGCAGGAATGTTAACAGCTGACAGTCGGATTGCTTCTACCACAGACCAGCAGTGCTGGAAGCCATCACTGGGCCTCACATGCTCCTTGCAATGCCCTGGGCACAGCATTTTCCTACTTCTATCTAGAAGGAGCAAGGAAGGCATCCAAGGTTAAGTTCCTTTCCTGAGGTCAGACGCTGGTAAATGACGGGGCTAAACTTTGACTCTGGACAATGTGGCTCCAGAGCCCTCTCCTCTATGTCATGGCCTCTCAAGTGTTCAGGGTTTAGGGCCAGGACTCTTGAGGTGGGCTGGTGGCTATCAACTGACATTATTCCATGCAGAAGACCATGTATGTGTTGATACTAGGGGACTTCACATGGATGGAAAAACCTGTCAAATTGTTACATACAAATATCATGGCTGCAATACAGCAAATCTCAGCTTCAGCCTGCTGGACAGCTTCTAATCTATAGTTCCAATCACCTATTTGAAATTTTCAACTGTCCTCCTGATAAGTGAAATTATGTCTAACCCAGAACTCTTCACAGCTGCCCACCATTGTTGTTTCAGTTGTCTTTAGTACCATTTTTAGGCCATCTGTCTCTTTCTTGTAGCCTTGCTTCTCATGCAAGAAACTGCAGACTTAGAGACAAACCTGTGTATCTCTTCTGCCGACACATGGTCATTTGCTCATGCTTTTGTTTTAGGTTTATGAGGAGTCTACAGCAGGCTGCTTACTGCTGTTGCTGCCCAAGTATCCACAGTGAAAGAATGACACACCATGTGGTGTCATTCACACAGCATATGGCAGGAATAGTGCCGACTCAAGGAGATCAATGCTGGAGCCCAGGCTGACATGTCTGTACCTACATTTCTAACATTCACACAATAATTCAGGTCATACTACATGAGGTGATGTGGTATCCTGCTAAAGGGGCATGGAGGATATAGGGCTTTGCTAAGACTTATAGGGGTCCTCAGACTTTGCCTCAACTTCCTTATCAGAAGGAGATAGTCCCAGAAGCCTGCCAGACTCAGCAAAACCCTATATCCTCCATGCCCCTTTAGCAGGATACCACAAGGTGATATGGAGGAATAGGCGGGACTTAAAAGTCTTTTCTTTCCCTGGACTCTGATAAAAGACGGTCCAGAGGCATAGCACCCATCAGTAACAACTCACTTGGGCCAGGAAGACCAGGATGAGTACTAAGATATACAGGATCCCTTGCCACAAGGACTAATACAGACAGCCCACGAAGGAGGATATACAACTGATCAGGGATGGGGAGGGGGGGAATTGGGGAAGTCGGGATAACAACGCATGGTTTGCCCACTAAAT
>PVHP010010348.1:0-48034 GCA_004024765.1 Zapus hudsonius
CAGACACAAAATGGCCTTGATGTTCATGACTTCGCAATGCCTGATGATACCTACACATTATGGGAGGAAGAGATGATGACACCAAAATAAAACAGAGACAAATTGAGAGGGGGGAGAGATGTGAGGGAGGGTGGGAAGGGAATCATAATGTTTCGTGGTCTATAATTATGGAAGTTATCAATAAAAAGTTTTTAAAAAGTTTAAAAAATGGGTGCAAGAAAAGTTTGCCTACTTTTTCCACTTGTTTAACGGTATTGATAGAAATGCATTCGGGAAGAGAGACGATGCATGGAGCTGTGGATTCTGAAGATGTGTGGTGGAATCCTTGCTACTACCTCCAACACTGGCTTCTCACTTGTCCCTGCAAGAGGGTCCAAACAGAGCTGGAGGGCCTATGGAACCCACAGCATGTGCTCTGGCTTGCTTATGAAGTGAGGTTGGCGATACCAGCTTGAATATCCTTAGTAGTTTCTCTCCCTTATATCTGGCTGGGACTTGGCACCTAGGGTTGCCACTGCCATCCAAAGGCCACAGCAGTATGGGAGTGGGAGGCAGAAGATCTGGAGTCCCTATTGCAATGAGGCTGGAGTCCTCATGGAGTGAGGCCATTCCACCACCCCTTGGGGAACTGGTCTATCAACTCTGCTTAGCAGTTAATACCTGGATATTCTGTTATGTGGCAAAATGTTCTTCTTAGACTTGATTAATGTTCTTTCTATCTCAAGAAAAAACAAAGTATAAAAAACAGCCAGTCATGGTGATACACACCTGTAATCTCAGCACTTCTGAGGCTGAGATAGTATATATTACTGGGAGTTTAAGGCTAGGCTGGGCTACAGAGTGAGTTCCATGCTAGCTTGGGATAAGAACGAGACACTTTCAAAAATATAAAATGCTCCTTACAATAGCTATCAACAGTATATGTTTTGTTTTTGAGGCAGGGTCTCAGTCTAGCCCAGGCTGACCTGTAACTCATTCTGTAGCCCCAGGCTAGCCTCAAACTCAGTGGTTTTCCTACCTTAGCTTTCTGAGTGCTGGGACTAAAGATGTACACCACCACATCTGGCTTCAGCATTGCTTTTTTTTCCCTTCTCAGGATTGCTTTGGCTATTGGTGCCTTTTGTGTCAGATTTTTCCTATTTCTGTGAAGAATGACATTGGACTTTGTTTGTTTCAAGGTAGGGTCTCACTCTAGCCCAGGATGACCAGGGACTTACTCTGTAGGTTCAGGTTGGTTTTGAACTCATAATGATTTTCCTACCTCAGCTTTCTGAGTGCTGGGATTAAAGGAATGTGCCACCATGACTGGCTATGTCATTGGACTTTTAATGATAATTTCATAGAATCTATAGACCACATGTCATAATATAGCTGTTTCATATTAGTAATTTAGTTGGTCAATGGACATGGAGTATCTTTTCATCTTCTAATGTCTTCTGGAATTCCCCAAGTTATATAATTTTTATAATGCAGGTTTTATATTTGTTTGTTTTTTTCTTTTTTGGGGAGCAGGCTACTGTGGATAGGTTGCTATCCTGTTTTTATCTTTCAAATTGTTGTATAAGGAAAGCTATTATTTTTGGATATTGATTTTGTACCTTGATATTTTGCTAAAATGGTTAATCAAGAATAAAACTATTCATCAGGTTTTCTAGTAAAGTCTTTAGAGTTTTGTGTATAGGCTCTTATCATCTACAAATAATGATAATTTGATATCTTTCTTATTTGTATTGCTTTTATTTTTTTATTGCTTTTATTTTTATCTCTTGTCTCATGTTTTGGCCAATATTTCAAACATTATATTAAAGGAGAATGAAGACAGTAGAATAATTATTGCATTTCTTATTTTATAGCAAATGCTTTCAGGTTTTTTCCTCCCATTTGATATAGTGTTGACAATGGTTTTGTCATATATATACTTTATTATGTTGCGGTGTGGTACTTCTATTCCTAGTTTTTCCAGGAATTTTATTATGAAGATATTTTGCATTCTGTAAAATGCTTTATCTATTAAAATAATTATGAGATTTTTTCCCGTGATTAGGGATGTGCAGATTTACTCAGTAGAAGAGTGCTGACCTAGCATGCATAGGGCCCTGGGTTTGATCACAAGCACAGAAGGACAGGAGGAGAAGGAAGACGAGGAGGAAGAGGCAAGAAATGATACATTTGAGTAAAGCAGAGGGAGATTTATGAGAAAACAGTGACAAAGCCCAGAGAGTCAGAGCAAGCAAGCTTAGGAGTTGGGCCGGTATCCAAAGAAGAAATACAAATGGGGAAAGAAAAGATTATATCTTTTGAGTTAGAGCTCAGAAAAGCAGGCGGGTTTATCAGTGATGTTCTGCAAGCAACTTTTCTCTGTATTTTTGTCCTTTATTTCATTATATTTTGTATTACACTTTTTTAACTTACATATGTTGAAATATCCTTGCATTTGTTTATGCTCTGTATTACATTTATTCATTTGAACTATTCTTACATTCCTGGAATGAAACCAACTTGATTATGGCATGTGATCTTTTAAATATGTAGCTGAATTTAGTTTGTAAGCATTTGAGGATTTTGCATCTATGGTAAAACCCTAAGACTTGAAGGTCATCTGAAGTGAGTAAGACTGTTTGGATACTCAGTCCAAGACCTTAGGTGCTGAGCTGTCTCTAAGCAGACAGTGTCAGAGTTGAACTGAATTAGATGATACCACCCGACGCTGACTGCGGCATTGCTTGCTTAGTTGGTGGGGACCCTACCTGACACATTTGATCAGAGTTGTGTTCTGTGTTTATTACTGAGTGTGTTTTTTCTACTCAGGAAAAAAGAACAAAATGAAAATTCTAGAACGAAAAACAGCACAAAAACACCAAACCAGAACATTCTGTCTGGCTAGAGAAAGAATTGGTAACCTGGGAGATCAGAAGAAAATATCCAGAAAAAGGAAACATACAGATCATGATGTGAGGAGGCAGAGAGGATGCTGCAAGAAGGGGTCCGACACACATGGAGTTTTGGAGCAAAGGAATAGGAAAGAATAAGATGCATATTTAAGAATGCAATGCACAGCACTTTTCAAAAACAGAAGACAATGCAAGCCATGGGGTTTGGAAGCATTATAATATCAAGAGAAGCACAAAAATGCTTCCAGTAGACAAGACTACTGGAAATCAAATTGAGAAAATCTTAAAAGTTTCCTCAAGCTGCAGAGACCTAAGTAATCCAGAGAGAGTGCAAATGACCACAAAGCTAATTGCAGAGGGTGGCCAGGAGCTGACAGGTAGCAGATTAGTAATCAGCACAGAAACAAATAAGGAAAATGATATAGCTGTATTAATGTCAAAATAAAATTTGAGCCTTGAGTATTAAAGCAGGACACAATCTCAGGGACAGAAGTATACATCATAATGATAAAGGGTTAGAGTTTTGAAGATGACAAAACAATTCTAAATTTACATACACTTTGATATAACCTCAGAAATACAAAGTAAAACAGTGAGAGAGGCTACATGTAGAGCACAAAACATTTACTCAGATTTAAAACATCTGTCAGACACTGTATTAGTAAGGATTCTCTAGACAAGTAGAACCCAGAGTGAATATGTGTTAAAAGGGGGGGCTTATTAGGTTTACTTACAAGATCCAGGCTAAACAATCCGACAATAGCTGATTGAAAAGTCAAAGAATCCAGATGCAAACTGAAAAGTGATAGGGTCTGGTCCTTAAGGCACAAACAGGTGAGAAGCTGGGGAAAAGCATGAACCAGTGAGCAGCACAGGTGGTCACACAGAATAAGACGGAAGAAGAGGGAGTAGGAAGAAGGAGAGGAAGAAGAAGAAAAGAAGGAAAAGAAGAAAAGAAAGGAGGAGAAGAGGAAGGAGAAGAAAGGAGAAGGAGGCGAGGGAGGAGGAGAACAAAGGGAAGACAAAGGAGGAAGAAGGAGGAGGAGAGAAAGGGGAAGAGGAAGGGGAAGAAGAAGGAGACGGAGAAGAAGAAAAGAAGAGGAAGAAGAAAGGAGAATTAAAAAGAAGGGCTGCCCCTTTGGAAGAAGGTCTTCCTTGCTCAGTTAACCTTGCCTGGAAATGACTTCACAGATTCATGTCTCTCACTTCATTCCTCATCTAGTCAAGTTGACAGCAGAACTTTACTGTCACACATGTCTTCAAAGACACACACACACACACACACACACACACACATGAAGCCCATCATTCTGGGTGGCTGTCATGGAGGAAATGGGTGACCACAAAGCAAATGAGAGAACTTGTCCTGGACAGTGATGATAGCCCCTGGGAAGAGAGGTACTCGATCCACTGTTTCTGCCCTCACATCCCAGAACAGAAAAAAAAAAAAGGCAGAAAATACAGGCATAGACATACCGACTACTTGGTAGACCTCCCAAGATTTGAGCAAGAAGATGTAATAAGAAGCCATTCTTGTTTCTGAGAAAAAGTGAGATTTTTGTGCTCAACAGTATTGTCTGTACTTGCTGAAATGCCTTCACCTGGTCTAAGAATCTTTGATTTCTCCTCTGAACTGTGCCTTAGTATCTACTCTGAGCCAGGACTCATGGGAAGGAGGTGACCCCCTGGGTCTCAGGGTGGGTCATGCCGGGCTGGCGACCACCAAACAGTCTAGGCCCCAGGTTGTCAGTGAATTTACACTGGAGAAAGAGTTTCTTCTGGGTTCTGCACTGAGGTTTTTGGGGGCAAAGGACCTGGGCTTCTAAGGAGTACAGTTCTCTCTTGGTCATTGCTGAGCTTCCGGACAGTCCCTGAATCAGTGATGAGCTTTCTAGAGTTTAGAGTCTTGGACGCTTCTGCTTGTTCAGATTCTGGCTAAAGACCACTTTGCTCTCGGAGGCTCCAACTTGTGGGGGAGGGGGGTTGGGCAGGTGAGGAACTTGCTGTCTGCTGGTGAGAAGAAGCACCCCTAGCTTGGGATAGGTGCTTGGCAGTGTCTGCAAGCTGAGCAGAGGGATCTGCAGTCCTAGCAGGCTTTCTTCCGTTGTCGTTCAGGTGGGTCCTCGCCTCCAGAGGAGCTTGGCAAGTGCCTCCCTGATGTCACGGTTCCTCAGGCAATAGATTATGGGGTTGAGTAGGGGAGTCACAACTGAATAGACCACAGATACCAGCTTGTTGAGGTCAAAGGAGCTGATGGCATGAGGCCGAGCGTACATGAAGGTGGTGGTGGTATAGAAGATGACGACCACCACCAGATGGGAGGCGCAGGTGGAGAAGGCTTTCCTGCGGCCCGCCCCTCCTGGGATCTTCAGTACAGTGGCCAGGATGTGGACATAGGAGACTGTGGTCACCATCAGGGAGGTAGCAAGTACTGCCAGGGCCGCCACGAAATCCAGCATTTCGATGGCTGTGGTGTCCGAGCATGACAACTGCAGCAGGGGGGAGACATCACAGAAGAAGTGGTTGATGGCATTGGAGCCACAGAACTTGAGGCGGGAGATGAGCGCTGTGGACACAAAGGAGGCTAGGAATCCACCGATCCAGGCGCTGAGCACCAGATGCAGACAGAGCCTTGAATCCATGAGGGCTGGGTAGCGCAGTGGGTGGCAGATGGCCAGATACCGGTCACAGGCCATGCTGGCCAGGAGGAAGCACTCAGAAGAGCCAAGTGAGAGGAAGAGGAAGAGCTGGGTGAGGCATCCCGAGAAGGAGATGGCTCTTGCCCCCACCAGGAGGCTGGCCAGAAGTTTGGGCACTGTGACTGTGATGTAGAGGGTCTCCAGCACTGAAAGGTTGGCCAGGAAGAAGTACATGGGTTTGTGCAGCTGGTAGCTGGAGCTGATGGTGCCGACCACAACCAGGTTCTCCAGCACAGTCACCACATAGATGGTGAGGAATGACCCGAACAGCAGCCCTTGGAGGTGGCACAGCTCCGGGAAACCCAGCAGGATGAACTCTGTCACCAAAGTACTGTTGGACTTGCTCATGGCCCTTCCTGGCTGGGGAGGTCCCTTCTGAACACCTGGCATAATGGAGACTCAAGCCAGGTGTGTGATGGGACCAGACCCAGTGCTCCTCTGCTCAGATCTGTTGAGAGTCTTGCAACTCCTTTTGGGGTCTCAAAGTCAGGAGCTGCTACACTTGTGTATCTGCTCCAGGACCCAGAGAATGCCCTCCCAGGGCTAACTGGAGAGGCATTGAGGAACCTCACTGTCTTTTTGAGACCTGTTGCATGTTGGGACCTGCTGAAGTACTTAGCTACTCCTACCTCTCAGCCAAACTTGCATACTTGCCAAGAGCTAAAACCTCTCTGCATTCCCGCACAAGCTCACACATCCCTCTTTCACATTCAGGAGTTTGTCAGGTGCATAACCTTTCTTGCCTCCACACTGAGACGAACATGCACACACATGCTTCAGGTATGTGTGTGGTCACACATGCTCACATGTTCATACACACACAGATCCAGGAAGACCCACCTTGCCTGATGTGCTGCTCAGAGGCTGTGTGGCTTAGCCCTTCTCTGATCTTCTCCCCGAGGCTTCAGGGACCCAAGCTGGTTCACGATGCTTTCTGCGGCCAGGGGTCCTGCAGCTTTCAGGAAAGCCAGGGGGAGCAGCTACACCTCCAGCAGCCACAGGACTACCATGGGGTTGCAGGGCTTTTAGGAACCTCCTCTTTTTTATTTTTTATTTTAAGACAGTGTCTCCCTAGTCCAGGTCGGCTGCAAACTCATGATCTATGTCAGTCTCCTGAGTGCTGGGGGTAGAAGTATGGGCCTTACATTAAGTGCCCTAACATGGCCTCCCTTTGGCTACCCTGAAGTCTTTTTTTCTTGTGCTTTCTGAGCTGCAAAGTGCCTGTTGGAGAATAGGTGGAAGGCGTTCCCAACAAGCCTCGAGTAGGATATGCAGTTTGGGAGTTTTGTGCGGGACAGCCCTGAGGCTAGGTGTCTGAGAGCAGAAAACTGGTTGACCAGAGGAGTGGCCTGGGAAGGAGAGCGGGAAGGGGTCCAACATGCGGCAGTCCTCCTGGGCTTCCCTGGCAGCTCTGGGAGAGGGTGCAGCCCTAGGCCACGCTTCATACTCCAGCACCAGGCTGGCTGTGCCGGACAGGCAGAGAGCTTGGCTCAGGGATTGTCAGCTGCTTCTCTCAGAACTGGTTCTCCTTTTGGGCTGGTGACCGCGCTGGTTGCTCCCCGGGAGGGAGGGCCGTGTGGCTGTCAAAGAGTGCTAGCCGAGCCCTGGATCAGCTGGGGTCCAGGACAAGTTGCGAGTCAGATGAGCTCAGAGACAGAGAGGAGCCCAGCACGGCCCCATTCTCCTCTGGGCACCTGGGAAGAGCAGGGACTCAGAGAAGGGGAGGAAGGGCACAGCCGCTCTTCGGCCCTCTCTGGGGCGGGTCTGCAATCGCAGGCAGGCTCCCAGGTCCTGGGGTCTAGAGTCTGGGTGGCCCCGCGAGCCCTGAGGTGGGCTGCCTGCGGGGAGTCACCGGGAGCCCAATCTCCGCCGGCAGAAGGGCTCTGCATCTCGCAGGACCTGGCGCCTGGGGTGGAGCGTCTTTATCCCTCCTCGGTGGCCTTGCTCGCCCAGCCCAGGGACTGGAATTGCTCTCAGCAACTTGTGGAGCCCCGTGGGGGCACCTGCCAGTCCCTGGGAATTACGCGATGGGGACGCTCAGCAGGGAGGTCTCCTCGCTTCCCTTCAGGCTTTCCACAGAGGGTCGCTGGGGGTTGCTTGGTCCCCATCCTGGGAAGTCAAGAAAGGGCGGTGCGTGCCAACTAAGAGATTTCAGAGCGCCCATTCACCGTATTCTCTGTCTTGTCATCTGTCCACTTATCCATGAGTCAAAGGAAAGGAAGAACACCCAACATAGGTAGAGAAGTGCCAACAGGTGACCTCACTTCCACTGACCCCTTCCCTTAGGGGCTGCTCACTGAATTTTTCCGGCTTAGCTTTGCTGGGATTTGATCTTTATGGGGAGGTGTAACTGCTCCCCCTGACTTTCCTGAAAGCTGCAGGACCCCTGGCCACAGAAAGCATGGTGAACCAGCTTGGGTCCTTGAAGCCTCAGGGAGAATATCAGAGAAGGGCTAAGCCACACTGCCTTTTTTTCCCTTTTGAGTACAGGTCTCAACTCTTAACCTCAGCTAACCGGGAACTCACTGTGTAGCCCAGGCTGGCCTCGGACTCACTGTGATCCTACTACCTAAACCTTCTAAGTGTTGAGATTAAAGGCAAGAGCCACTATGCCCCTCTCTCTGTTCTTGCTTTTTTTTTTAAAACCAAGATTCTTACTCTTCCTGGCCTCTCACTCCACTTGAACCTGTGTGCTGTCTCAGGTGTGACCACATTACACTGGGATTGTTGTGAGGAGCACTGGGTGACATTCTGATGTGTGAATCCTGTCCCTGGACTTCAATCTTGGATCCAGATCTAAGAAAGTAAATGCTGAGGTCGAACCTGTCAGGGTTGCTGGAGTCGAACTTTATAAGAAATGCCAAATTTTTTTTCTTAAGGAGGCCATACTGATTACACATCTTCTACTCATCCTTGCTCTCACTAACAGGTGATATGACCAGGTTCTGAATTTTTTTTTAATAATGTGGTTTTTAAAAAATATTTTACTTATTCATTTTCAAGGAGAGAGAGGAGAGAGAGAGAGAGAGAGAGAGAGAGAGAGAGAGAGAGAGAGAGAGAGTGCACCAGGGCCACCACCTTGTGGGTCTGGCTTATGTGGGTCCTGGGGAATTGAACCCGGGGCCTTAGGCACTATAGGCAAGTGCCTTAACTGCTGAGCCATCTCTCCAGCCCAAGGTTCTGAATCTTTACCATGTTTCAAGGTAAAGATGTCTCACTGAGAGACTGACTTGTACATTTTCGCTTCTTGATGGGTTAACATTAATGTGTTTTTCTCTTCTGTGAGATGCCCAGGCTCATCTTTTGCTCCTTTCTCTCAACACTCTCCTTTGTGTGTGTGTGTGATGTGTAGTAGGTGTGGTGTGGTATGTGTACATGTGTGTGTGCAGATATGCATGCCCTGTACAAACACATGGGGAGACCAGAGAATGTCAGGTATCTTCTATCGTTCTTTTGTGTTATTGACAAAGTCTCTCACTGACTCCCGAGCGCTCGTTTTCACTCAGATTGGCAGACTAGCAAACCCAGTTCTGTGTGGCCACAAATTTTTCTATGGGTCCCGTGATTTCACTTAGCCCCTTTCCCATGCTTGCTTATCGAGTTCTCTTACTTGCTCAGCCATTGCCCCTCCCTCGTTTTTTGCTTATCAATTTATAAGAATTCTTTTCATGTTTTCTAAATCTTTCTTTGAGGTTGTATTAATTACTTTTTTGCCTTTAGGACCAATTACCTGGCACAAAGCCTCTCAAGGGAGGAAGACAGCCCATCCTGGTGGGAAAGGCATGGTGACAGGAGCGACTTGGTTTTGATCAGGAAGTGCAGCTCACATTTTCCTTTTACCCTTTTTTATTCAGCCTGGAACCCTAACCCAAGGGTTAGTACTACATTCAAGGTGGGGTTTCCTTCTGCAGTTAAACCTCTCTGCAAATGTCCATGGAACCACACTTAGAGGTGGGTCTCCAAGTGATTTCCAAATCCACACAGAGGTGTAATTTACACAGTAATTTGCACACATGCTAGGAGTTTGTTTTTGTTTGTTTGTTTGTTTGTTTTTTTGAGGTAGGGTCTGGCTCTAGTTCAGGGTGACCTGGAATTCACTATGTAGTCTCAGGGTGGCCTTGAACTCAAGGCAATCCTCCTACCTCTGCCTCCCGAGAGCTGGGATTAAAGGTGTGCAGCACCACACCTGGCTAAGAGTTTGGTTTTGTGGGGTTTGAGGTGTCCTATATGCTAGCTCCTAGCTTAATCCCCAATCCTCTACTTTCAGGCAACGGCTGGACTGACTCTTTGTCTTGAAAATGAATTCTGTTTACTCTGACAGGCAATGAAAACAGAGCCAACCAGGGTTATATTTTCTGTCTCTGGCTTCTGCTCAGTCTGTCTAAAAATTTTATGTTGACTTTTGCGGCGAGCTCCTCGACCAGCGAGGAAGAACAACCACGACTCGAAGATCCTTCTCAAATCACACTTTAATGGAGAGCCTTTTGATTGAAGGGGGGGCAGGAAGCGAGGGGCCCTGAGCACTAGGAAGCAGCTGCTTTTATAGGGAAAAGGGACACGGATCTTCCCATGATTGGCTGGCTCCTGCTTGCCACCTCCAGACGCCACGGGATTGGCTAGGATCAGGAGATCAAGCATGCGCAAAAGCTTGTGACCTCCTTGCTAACAAAGTAGTCTTCCCTTGACCTTTTAGCTAGTAGTCTTCCATCCAAGCATTGCCTAATAAGGAGTTGTTTACCACTTAGCTGCGAGGTAGTGGGCGCCACCTAATGGCGATCGTCCCGGCTCCCTGCAGACTTTATTTTTTCTTGCTTATGTATATGTGTGTGAAATGTGGTGTGTAGTGTATACATGTCTATGTGCCCTTGTGGTGCCCCCTGCACCCACCTACAGTGGAGAAGGTGCCCCCTGCAGTGGCCAGAACATCAGACATCCTGCTCCGTCACACTTCTCCCGTTCTCATTTGATCCAGACTCCCTTACTCAGATTGGAGCTTGCCGTTTTTCTCAAGTCCAGGCAATATTAACCTGCTTCTTCTGGACTGCAATCGAAAGAATCAGCAGAGTCCATTTGTTAATTCTTGCTGTTCTTTCTTGTGCCATTAGAGTTGTGTTCAAAAAGTCCTTGCCTATACCTGCAACTTGAAGTGATTTCCCCATGTTTTCTCTAGAAGCTTCTAATACGATTCTTTATATTTTTATTTATTAATTAGAAACCTTGTATGAGCAAGTCATGTTTTGGTGCCATCATTTTCCTCCTTCCTGCCCCATTCCACTGAGGGCCCTCTTCAGTGGGATTGCTGGTATGTACCATCGGAGTTGAGGACTATGAGTTGTGCAAGCAGTAGTCAGCCATGGGGGGAGCAATGCCTCTGGATTTCCCCCACCATGGTTCTTACAATCATTCTTCCCCTTCTTCTGCAAAATTCCCTGAGCCATGGTGGGTGGGTTTAAGTCTACTGTAGTGTTGAGATATTGGCAGCTTCTGAATTCTGCTTTGGAATGTTTTTGGTATCCTCAGTGTCTATCTATTGTCCTGGCTTAAGTTGACCTGCTCACTTTGTGTCATGGTTTCATCTAAGAATATTATTCACCTAGACCAGGTAGGCTTCATCCCAGGGATGCAGGGATGGTTCAACATACGGAAGTTGATGAATGTAATTCACCACATTAATATACTTAACCACAAAAACAACATGTTCATCTCAATTGACACAGAGAACACCTTTGACAGAATTCAACACCACTTCATGATCAAAATGCTAGAGAGACTGGGCATAGATGGCTTGTACCTCAACACAATAAAGGCAATATATAGAACTCCTAAAGCTCAAATCATGCTCAATGGAGAAAGACTCAAGGAGTTCCTGCTAGAATCAGGAACAAAACAGGGGTGTACATTCTTATCACTGTTCTTCAACATAGTGCTTGAAGTTCTAGCCCAAGCAATAAGACAAGAGAAAGGCATAAAAGGGATACAAATTGGAAAGGAAGAAGTAAAACTATCCCTTTTTGCAGATGACATGATCCTATACACAACAGACCCAAAGAATAGTATCAGTAAACTCCTGAAGGTGATAAATTCCTTCGGCAAAGTGGCAGGATACAAAATTAGCACACAAAAATCAGTAGCCTTCCTGTATGCAGATGATATGCATACAGAAAAAGAAGTGAGAGAGACTGTCCCATTTTCAATAGCCTTAAAAAAATCAAATACCTCAGTGACCAGAAACCCATAACTGGAATTGGGATCCAGGGCAAAATCTTATGGGGACCATAAACCTTGGCTCCAAGGGGGAATTCCCACTACCAGAGACTTATGTGTGTCTCATTTAACCTATACTGATCTTACGATGGAGATTCTGTTTGTGTTTTTCAGAAGGCACTGAGAGAGCAGTGGTCAACCCAATTACACCAACAAGCCTTGGGATGATGGCTGACATCCTGGCAAGTGATGAAGCACCCCTGGCCTATCATGTAGGCCCCAAATGAAACCTATGAGAGAGTGAAGTGATAAACAAGAGATCTATCACCACAGCAAGCCAGATAACGATAACTCAGGATAGCTCAATGAGACATTCACCAACAATATCCATCACAACCCAAAGCAGAAGCCCAGAGACACTTAAGATCTCAACAATAAAACAGACTTACATTCACCCACCATAACTCAGGGAACTGACTGGAAGAGGGGGCAGAAAGAATGTCAGAGCCATGGTGGGGGGGAATATCCAGAGACATTGCACCTCTCAGCAACAACACACAAAGCAGAGGGCAGGGGGAAGTTGGCTACCTCTTGTACCCACCCTACTCCATGCACTGATTTAGTATGCCCAACGAGGATACCCAGGGGATTGGGGACAGGGAGGAGGAAAATGGGGATACTATCATAAGATTGCTCATCTAATGTATCTAATTATGGATAATAAAGATATCAATAAAAAATAAAAAAATAAAGCGTGTAGTCTTTCTGAAGACCTATCATTAGCAGGGATTTTCCCCTTGGAGATCCAGTTCTTGGTCTCCAAATTAGTCCAAAACACAAATCCAGAGACTCTTCAGAACTCAATAATTATGCAAACTTAAAACTTACTCACCATGACCCAGGGAAATTTGCGGAAGGGGTGGTAGAAAGATTGTAAGAGCCATGGTGGGGAGTATATCTACTGCTTAATTGGGTATGTCATCCTGGTTTTAAGGGGTTTTCTCTAATAACTTATGATACTTATCATATTATGTTAATATGTATAATTATATATCAATAAAAATATTTAAAAAACAAAACAAAAAGTTTCTATTTAATAAAAAATAAAGCCCTGTACTCATTTTTAAAATAATTATATTTTATTTATTCATTTTCAAGCAGAGTGATACAGAGAGAGAGAGAGAGAGAGAGAGAGAGAGCGCATCAGGGCCATCACCTTGTGGGTCTGGCTTATATGGGTACTGGGGAATTGAACCAGGGGCCTTAGGCACTGAAGGCAAGTGCCTTAACCGCTGAGCCATCTCTCCAGCCCAAGCCCTGTACTCATTAAGTAATCATTCCTGCCCTTATCTCTTCCCACCACCTGGAAACCATGTTGTTTTGTCTCTATGGATTTATTTAGTCTAGATATTTTATTTAAGTGGCGTCAGTGTAAGGAAAAAAACCCCACAACAACTCTAAAAATATATCTTTTTGGAACCCAAACTGAAGTTATCTAGATTGATATGGGACCCCAAAATATGCCTCTTCAGTGAAGAGATTACACAGCTTTAAAAAAATTTAATTTTAAATATATAAATTTTTTTTTTTGAGGTGAGTTCTTACTCTAGCTCAGACTGACCTGGAATTCACTAGGTAGTCTCAGGGCAGCCTTGAACTTATGGCGACCCTCCTACCTCTGCCTCCTGAGTGCTGAGATTAAAGGCATGTGCCATGATGATTGCTAGGTTGTATTCTTTTATTCTTTCACCCCTGATCCCATTATCCTGGGGGCCCTCCTCAGTAGGGTTATGGTATTCAGTCTGGGTCATGAAGGCCTCAGTCCCTGTAGGGTGGTGGTGTGGGGTTGGACATGGAGGATCGTACCTCAGGGTGTTCCTATCCACTCTGTGGCTCTTGCCATATTTCCATTCCCTCTTCTGCAATATTCCTTGGCCATGGCAGGCTTGTTGGCAGCCTGATTGAGTGTTGAGTTCTCTGTAGCCTCTGGATTTCTGCTTTGATAGGTTTTGATTGATCACTGTGTCTGGTGTCATCACCCTGAAACTGGTTGGCAGACTAACAGTAGGAACAGTATTCATGTTGCCATTTCCTCTGCAATTTCTCCTGGGTCCTGAAAGATGTGGTAGAGGTGCCTATCTCATGCTAGGCAGTTGGATATCTTCCTGTCTTATTGATGGAGCTTGGTTTTCCTTTGCTTTCTCTGCCATCTATAAAATAAAGCAGATTCTTCAACCAAGAGGAAGAGCAACTTGGTACACAGCTTTAAAATTATTTATTAAAAAACTTATTTATAGCCGGGCGTGGTGGCGCATGCCTTTAATCCCAGCACTTGGGAGGCAGAGTTAGGAGAATTGCCGTGAGTTCAAGGCCACCCTGAGGCTACATTGTGAATTCCAGGTCAGCCTGGACTAGAGTGAGACCCTGCCTCAAAAAAAAAAAACAAACTTATTTACTTACTTACCAGGGTCTCTTGCCATGTCAGATGCATGGGTCACTTTGCATCTGGCTTTACATGGACACCATTGAATTGAACTAAGGCTGACAGTCTTTGCAAAAGTGCAAGAAAAAAATTTTTATTTATTTATTTGTAAGGGGAGTGTCATAGTCAGCCACACGCTGCTGGGATGAATCTCCAAACTAGGCATCGTTTTGGCAGAAAACTATTTATTGAAGTAACAGATCCAGGGGGAAGTTCCAGAATGGTGAAAGAGGTTGGCCCCCTTTCACAGATCCAATCAGAGAGAGAAAAAACAATCACCAGCACCTCAAGCAGGCAAGTACACCCAAACTCTCAACAAAACAAAACAAAACCGGAACTCCAGGGTTGAGCTCAGACTGCTCTTTACATATGTATAGCTGTGATTCAAGATCCACCCCAGACACACTTAGGGCTGGACCCTAGGATGGCCAAGGTGATCCGCCCTCCATCCGCTGCAAATGAACTGCAGATACAAGCTCCATTTTGTGTATCTGGCTTTATGTGGGTCCTGGGGAATCAAACCTGGGTTGTGCTTGCGCAAGCACCTTAACTGCTGAGCTAGTTAGGTCTCTAGGCCCCTCATACAGCTTTTTAAAGTCTCCAAAGAAACTGGGTGGGACCACAAAGCCGGCTAACATCCAAAAGGTTAGGAAATTTCTGGCCAGATAGATGCTATCTTCAGTGAGGGATGAAGCCTCCTATAGGATTTGAATGCTGTCTTATGTCCAGCCTCAAGGCTGATAGAGGGCAGGGGCTAACAAGGTCAATACCATTCAAACAATTTGGAGGCTTTAAATACAAACCTAGCCTGTGCTGAGAAATTTACAAGGGAATCAGAGTACAAGGTATCTTTTTTCCCTAGGAATGTATATTTAAATCTTTTGTTCATTTTAAGATTGGGTTGTTTCTCTTTCTGTTGTTGAGTTTTATATATTTGAACACTAGACAGTTCTCTGAAAAAGGACTGTCCCCTGCAGCCTCAGAAGGAGACATCCCTATTTACGTCTGTGCCAGCACATCATTGCCTCCAGGTCTGAGTGACATTCCTTCGTGTGTACTCCACTTTTGCTTACGCAATCCCACCTGTTAATGGACATCTGGGTGGTTCCCACCTTTTAGCCGTTGCAAAGAGTGCTGCTGTGAACCTTTGTGTAGGGAATTTCTTTGAGCCCCTGTTCTCTTGGATATGCTTCTTGGTTGTGTGGAAATCTGAGTCAACGGTATCTATGTTTAACCCTTGAAGAACTGACACCTTTTCAGAGGATTCACTGTTTCACAACCAGCAATGTACAAGGGTTATAGCTTCTCCACAAGTGCATTGATACCTATTTCAAAATCATTGTGTAGCTGGGTGTGGGGGCACATGCCTTTAATCCCAGCACTCCAGAGGCAGAGGTAGGAGGATTGCAATGAGCTCGAGGCCAGCCTGAGACTGCATAGTGAATCCAGGCCAGCCTGGGCTAGAGCGAGACCCTACCTCCAAAAAATGATTGTCATTTTAGTGGGTATTGTAGTCAACCTTTTTGTTGCTGCACATTTCTGAACCCAATCAAAATCATCTTGTGGAAGAAATGGGTTTATTTTGGCCAGCAGCTCTCCTTGGCAGCCATCCCATAGTCCTGGCATTTCCGTTGGGTCTCCATTGCTACCTACAGTTTATCCTATTGATGCCTTCCACACAGGCAACATCATGCCTGTTTCACACTGCCCATGGCCATTTCCAAAAAAGGAAACCATGTTACAATCTGGGTCCGTGGGTTAGTTAGGGAGTCGCAGTGCGCATCAACTCCCTGTTTGCCCACGGGACTGGGTGAGCAGAGGCTTGGAATAGCTGTGAGCTGACGAGATGAGACTCTTGGGAGAACACGGCAGTGGGCAGTTCTCATTTTATTGTATAGATAGCAGTTGTTTATATAGAGAAAAGTCAGAGGTAGAAGCATAGGAAGCAAGGAGATTGGTAGGGGCCAGTATTCTTTGGATACCTAATTTGCATAGATAAATTGAGGGGGCTACGTGACTCTATACATGGACATGTATAGAATTGTGATGTCAGCAGAGGAAATGTAACCTTATTGTTTAGGTTTGTTATTGCAGCTGGACTAAGTTAGGCTTTGAACTGCTTGCTTATCTCAGGGGACAACTGTGGCCTGCCTGGGGGCTGGAGTGTTCAGGATTGCTAAGATTTATAGGGGCCCTCAGGCTTTGCCTCAACTTCCTTATCAGAAGGAGACAGTCCCAGAAGCCTGCCAGACTCAGCAAAACCCTACATCCTCCATGCCCCTTTTTGCAGGGTCCCACATTACAAATCCAGTGACCCTCTCTTCTGCATTTGTTATACTCCATATTACCAGGTGGGCTACCAGTTTGTTAATCCAGGGGGAACAAAGCTAACTTTGAAGAGCATGAAAACGTCAATATTCAGGCCCTTTACTTCAAAGAATCCACATCCTTCCTGCTCTTCCAGTGCAGATCAACTGGCCCAATCTCAATGGTTATTATCTCTCAAACAATTGCAGCTGAGTGGGCAACCATTTTTGACCCAAAGATTTCTTTTCTTTCTGTGCCGTCTCCATCTGCTCACACTGGTCCATTTCTATGCAAAGCAACCCCTCGCAAGGTCTCAGGACACAGACAGGCAGAATGCAGCAAGCCTCTCACTGCCTCCAGACCAGTCCCAACAGAGTTCCTTCTACCCTCCTAAGCCAAACCTCACAGTCCATAGTTCTCACTGCATTTAGGTGCTTCAACTCTGACTAGAATGCTCCAACAAACTGTACTTAACAGCACTGAAAGGTTTCTGAAGGGCCAAGGTTTCCAATCCTCTCACGTTCCTCCCGCAAATCACTTCCAAAAGGCCAAAGTCACAGAATAAGGATCCAGCAGGAACAACCAATCTCACTCTGACACTAAAATTGCTGTCATCAGCTTTCTCGTTGCTGCAACAATCCAAAGAAAAGGCAGCTGATGGGAGCAGTGGGTTTATTTTGGCTTACAGACTTGAGAGGAAGCTCCATGATGGCAGGACAAATGATGGCATGAGCAGAGGGGTGGACATTACCTCTGCCACAGCACTGCAAACAGCGGTAGGAAGGTGTGCAAATACTGGCAAAGGGACACCGGCTACAATACCCAGAAGCCTGTCCCCAACAACACACCTCCAGCAAGGTTCCAATTCCCAAACTGCCATCAGCTGGGGATCAAGCATTCAGAACACATTAAGTTTATGGGGAACACTGGAATCAAACCACCATAGTGGGTCTAACAAGTTCTTTCACCAAAGTTTTGGTCTGCATTTCTCTAATGTCCAATGACACTGATGTCATTTTTTCATGTGTTCGTTGCTCCTTTGTGTATCTTTTTTCGTAGAAATGTATATTTAAGTCTTTTGCTCACTTTTAGATTGGGTTGTTTCTCTTTCTGTTGTTGAGTTTTATGTATTCTGGACACTAAACAGTTCTCTGAAGAAGGACTGTCCCCTGGAGCCTCAGAAGGAGACATCCCTGCTTATGGCTTCCTTTGTGCCAAGGGACCAAGGCCTCAATTTCCCTCCCACAGAGCTGCGAGGGAGCCGATGCCTGCTTTCTTGGGCTGTGGACTTTTTGTTTCAGCGGCCACAGTGGAGCTCACATGTTGCTGCTGGCTGCCTCTCGCTTGCACATCTGGGCCTGGGTTACTGCTTTTCTCCTGGTTCTTGCAGGGTTCCCATGCTCTGCTGCAGCTGTAGGCTGCATTCTTGAACAACGGCTCCCCAGTTGGAATCCTGGTGACCTGGAGGAGGTGTCTCCCTTTCTGAGTGAACTTGGGGTATCAGGACTTGCGCATCTTGGGGGTCTCTCTTTCCCCCCACCACTAGGCTGCCCATGGACCCTCAGGGGCAGCACAGCTCACTATGTTGCCCACTCCAGAACGCCTACAAAGCCATTTGTAGCTTGAGGGAAAACAGATCTTGTTGGCCCCTCCTTTAGATGCTTGCTCTCAACTTCCACCAATCCTGAGATGGGTGGGAGGCCATGGCTTGCAGACTTGATTCTAAATGACATTGCAATCTGCATTTCTCCTGTTTTGGTATTTAATTTCTTCTATCTCAGTGGCTAAGTTAGAATGAGATCAGTGCAAACATTGTTTTTTGTTTTTTTTTAGAAAATATTTTATTTATTCATTTTCAAGGAGAGAGAGAGAGAGAGAGAGAGAGAGAGAGAGAGAGAGAGAGAGAGAGAGAGAGAGAGAGAGCACCAGGGTCTGGCTTATGTGGGTCCTGGGGAACTGAACCCAGGGCCTTAGGCACTGGAGGCAAGTGCCTTAACCGCTGAGCCATCTCTCCAGCCCCAAACATTGTTTTAATATCTATTACAGTTTTATTACACACTCACACTCATACACACGGTAGGAATATGACACACACACACATGGACACATACCTAAAGAGCGTTTGTCTCAGTCACCAACAGTGAATAAGCAGTGGATCCTGCAAGCTACAAAATAAGCCAACCAGGTAAGATGTACCCACTAGTGCAATAGCAACACATAGGCTATGGTGGAAATCAACTGCTCTTTGATCGGATATGAGGCCCACTCAGTGGGAGGGACTTGATAACTGGCACAAGAGAACCTAAGGTCATAGACCCTAGAGGGATGCTTCCACTGTTCTTTGGCTAAAAGGAAATGGTATACCCATCAAAAAGTCTTGTCAATCTCTGTGTTTATCCCCTTTGGCTCATGCTGATATCACTCTTGGCTAGATAATCTGCCTTTTTACAGATGGCAACGAATACCAGGAAGACCCAAGACCCATCAAAACGACAAGAAAAGAAAGCTAACTACCTAGCACTAGACAAGGAACCTCTATCATATCTGCCAGAGCCCAGGAAACAGAGGAAGTGGCAGATTAACTGTGAGTGCTGCTCTCATTGCTAGCCCGAGAACCTTCTCCTTGGAGATGCTGATAGACACTGAGGAGACTCAAAACTCATTAAAACAGAAAATTAGAGGCTGCCAAGAGCTCAACACTACAGGAGACTTACAACATGTTCTCCTACCAAGTCCCATGTAGCTGAGTTTCTGCCATCAAGGTCCAGACCATGTGCTCGACCACGGAGCCCTGCGTCTGTGAGCCCCACTCTGGCTCCAGGTACCCTACAAAACTCCACAGGTACAGCTCCTGGGGGTTTCAAGACTAATGCTCACAGATCTCGGTGATGGAGCTTATCTCAAGTTTCATGGGTGACAATGGAAGCTCCTTGCTTGGACATAACTTTTCCCCATTCCCATGGACAGCGGGATCCCCACCTCACGGAGTGGCCCGAGTAGGGACCAGGCAAAACAATCTACCTGCTGCAGAAACCTTTGCTGGAAGGCTGTGGTGGGGTTGGGTGGGGACAATGTGTAATTTATTTCTCAACCTGTATCAGGATTCAGGGCCTTATTGCCCTCCTTACAGAGGGGAAACCGAGGACAGATAATATTCCAACAGCATTCAGCATCCAGTGTGCAGCCAGACTCTTGCTCTTGCCTCTGCTCCCCAGGTATGTGGGCACCTGGTAGGAGGCGCAGTGCCAAGAGACAGTCTGGTGTGGGTGAGCAGTAAAGTGTAGCCCAGGGGCAGGAGGTCTACCCTTGGGGCCCCTTCCAGCTCCCAAGGCCTTGCTCCTGCTAGCACATAATTGTCAGGAGGGTCCTCACAGGCTTAGTCTGAGGAGAGGTATTAATAGCCAAACACAGGGAGTGCTCTCTTTTGGGCCCAGGGCTGGCCCTGGCTCTCCTGGGCTCCTGGAGGCTCCCTTACTGTTGCTCGTCGATTGTCTTTGCTGAATAGGTTGAAGCTGAGCACAGCAGCCTCAGGTGAGTTCTGGTCACGGCCTGGCTTTCCGCTGGCATGGCTTGGTGGAGACGCTGTCTGCCTGGGCCTCTGCCCTGGGTGAGCTGCATGGCTGCTTTGCGAGATGAGGCCAGAGCCCAAGAGCAGAACAGCAGAGGTTTTCCCCAGCTCCTTCTAGAGGACTCCTAAGCCCGAGTCTGACCTGGGTGGGGCTACACCAATGGCCACAGACAAGGCGGCTGAGCAGAGAGCAGTCTTGCAGACCTAGTGCCTGGCAGTCTGCCCAGGGAGGGGTCGTACTCAGTGCCCACATAGTGCCTTCCAGGGAAGCTGAGGCAGCTGCTCCTGGAAGGCCTCGAGGGCTTGTGACCCTCTACCATTCCTTTTTGTCTTCTCTACAGGAGGTGGGCAGCAGAAAGCAAGAACCCCCTAGAAGACCCCCAGAGTTCAGCCAGGCCAGAGTCCTGCTGCTCTATGTGTACCTGGTCTGAGTGTGTCCCTGCCTAGAACTGCTGGCATAGCACCCTTGTCCAGCCTGCTGGTCCCCCAGCTGCCCAAGGAACCACATCCCAGAGCTGGGGGTAGCCCTGAGTTTCCTACCTCTACAGGGGCTGAGGCTGGCACTGAGCTGACTTAGAGAAGGGTGACCCTGTAGGGCCACCCCTCGCTTCTCCAGGAGCCAGGGAACCTAGCTTGTCTCCTCTGAGCTCACTTAAGTCCCTCATGTACATGGGTCCGTACCCCGCCCCCTGGCTCTGGGCCTGGCCGCCTGACTTAAAGCTCATCTTCTAAGCCTCAGGGATTCCTGACAAGCTATGGTTGTGCGGAAGAACAGGGACAAATTCTGGTGTCTGGGTGTGCTTGGCTGGACAGGCCAGCCTCCAACCCTCATCCACATGTGGTTCTGGGTGGGAGGGGAGTGAGCTGAACTGAGGCTCATCCTCATGGGTGGGTTTTAGGACAGAGTAGAGGCCATCTCCTAGATTAGGCAGACGTTGCCAGCTTCGTTCTTCTCCTTTTGGTCCTCCTAGTGCGATTATCACCTGCAAAAATATTTATGAAATAAGGAACTTCTCCCCAGGAAGGGGCACCCATGGGCTGTGGGAGTGACAGCTGGGGAGGCCACTGAGGGATGTGGTGACCATCCCAGTGTAAGGGCAGCTGGCAGGGGTTTGTACCCCTGGGTTTTGAAGATGCAGCCAGTCTGTCGCTGGCACAGGCTGCAATACTCCCAACAGTTAGAAAAGTACACCCTATAGGAGGCTGGAAAGACAACTCCTTTTAAGGTGCTTCCCCTGGTGGTCCCACTCTGAGATGAACTGGACCTGGCCACCACTGGTTGCTGTAGCCTCTGCTCCTGGGGGTTTTGCTTTCGCCAGATACCACACGGAATGGCTGCATGCAGCTAGTGTTCTCACGGGTCAGGGACCCCACAGCAAGGGTGGCCCTCCGCTAGGCCTGGGATGGTGCATTGCGGTTTGGTTGCAGACAGGTGCTGATTAAGGAAAGCTGTGCAGGGTTACTGTGAGCCAGGGGAAGGGGTTGCAGCCAAGGCATCCTTAAGTCTTCTGGGTGGGATGTTCCTGGTTCCACAGTCTGGAAGAGGGTAGGTGCTGGGGTGGCAAGAAGACTAGTCCAGGTACACGCATGTAAGTAGGCATGCATCTGGGGTGTGCACATGTGTGCGTGGCCAGGAAGAGGGAGAGATGACAGGATGCCTCTGGCTTCTGCCCCAGAGGATCTTCTTGACTTCTGCCTGGTTAGCCCTAAAGCCACTGGCTCAGAGAAGGGTGTGAGAGAGTCATTGATGCCCTGGGTCTCTCATGCTGCAGGGCCCATTAACACCCTTTAAAATCCACATTTTGGAAAAACTGCCCACCCCCTTTCTCTGTTGGTAATTTGGGGCAAGGCAGAAGTAGAAAAAGAAGAGATTGAGGGTTCCTTATGGGCTTTACCCTTGAAGATTGTTGTTCTGGGGTGATGGAGGTGTTTTATGGGTCACAATGAGTTTTTTTTTTAACAGGTGGGGCCCCGCTGGGAAGATGGTTCAGCAGCTCAAAGTGCTTGATTACAAAGCATGCTGACCCCAGGTTCAATTCCAAAACCACCCATGTAAGCCAGATGCAGAGTGGCACAAGTTTATGGAGTTTGTTTTCAGTGGCAAAAGGCCCTGGAGTGCTCATACACTCGTGTGCTTGCACACACGTGCAAATAAAGAAAATGTTCTACTGGGATCCAGTCTGATTTATTGGATGAAAATGTTGAAAATAGGGCATATATAATTTCAATAGTGAAGCTCATCAGTTCCTGCCTTATTCTAGGCTCCTTAACTCTAGAATAGGGATCCATTCCTCTCCTAGGCGATGGAGACTAAAATAAGGACACTTCCTCCCAGGCGTGCTCTCCGTTTCCTACTCTGAGCTGCATCCTCCTAACGTGGCTGAGGTTTATGCCATCCATCCACTCACTCCCACAGGAAGGCTGGGCCCATCTGGGGCCTAGGGTTGTAGGACAAGGTGAGTAGGTCCTGGAGAGTGTGGGGAAGGTCTAGCCCCATCACTTCCTGCCCTCCTCCTTGGCAGCAGTGGTCTATGTACCTAACTGCACTTCATGGCCTGGATCCCAGGGCAGAACTTGTCCACACAGGGCCCGTTCATACTGCTGGGCTTCCCAGGGCCCTGGGGCCTGCGTATTGGGCTCTTCTTGCTCTTCCTGGTCATGTACATCCTCACCGTGGCTGGGAATCTGGCCATCATTTCCCTGGTAAGGGTACACAGATGCCTGCAGACACCTATGTACTTCTTCCTCTGCAATCTCTCCTTTTTGGAGATTTGGTTCACCACAGCCTGTGTGCCCAAGACGCTGGCTATCTTTGCCTCTCAGGATGGAGCCATCTCCTTAGCTGGCTGTGCCACACAGATGTACTTTGTCTTCTCACTGGGCTGCACCGAGTACTTCTTGCTGGCCTCAATGGCTTATGACCGCTACCTGGCTATCTGCCTACCTCTGCGCTATGGTGGCATCATGACACCCGAGATGGCAGGGCGACTGGCTCTGGGCTGCTGGCTTGGTGGCTTCTCTGCCATCTCTGTTCCCGCCGCCCTCATTGCACGCCTCTCCTTCTGTGGGTCCCGGGTCATCAACCACTTCTTCTGTGACATTGCCCCCTGGATTGTGCTCTCTTGCACCAACACGCAGGTGGTGGAGCTGGTGTCCTTTGGCATTGCCTTCTGTGTCATTCTGGGCTCCTGTGGTGTCACGCTGGTTTCCTACGCGTACATCATCACCACCATTGTCAAGATCCCCGCTGCTGAGGGCCGGCACCGTGCCTTCTCCACCTGCTCTTCCCACCTCACTGTGGTGCTCATCTGGTATGGTTCCACCATCTTTCTGCATGTCAGGACCTCTGTGGAGAGCTCCCTGGACCTCACCAAGGCTATCACAGTGCTCAACACCATCGTCACGCCGGTGCTGAACCCCTTCATATACACGCTGAGGAACAAGGATGTGAAAAAGGCTCTGCGTAGGACGCTGCAGGGGAAATGAGGGCTGCCCGCCGCCTCTTGCCCCTCCCTTAGAGGCTAGGGCTCTTAGGCCTGGGTATTTGCTGTCCTGTGAGCTGGAGTTAATTCACAGCACCCTCTCTCTGCGCCACTGAGACAACTCCTATCATTCACTGGCCCCATCCTATGGACTCTGCTGTCCACGAAAGTTTCTCCCATCCTGGCCAGTTTCTGCCGATCTCATGGGGTTGGTCTAGGGATGATGCCCCCTGTCTCTTGGGTTTCTCGTAGATTCTGGAAGGGAAATGGTGTCCGAGGTCTCAAAAAGGTGCTTCTTGAGAGACCCAAACACCATGTGCTGTGCACCACTGTGCACTAGGCCCGGCCAGTAGGAACTCCATATTGGATCATGGCAGCTGTCAACTGTCACTCCTCCACACCTGGAGTCCTCACAGTGGCTCTTGTCAGGGAAGAGCATGCCGGACCACCTGCGACCATGTAAGAAAAGTGAAACTGAGCACAGAAGCTTCTAAGGATGCTGGGAAGCCTGCAAAGGCTGCTTGAATCATACCAGAGCCTCAGGACATACCCATCAGCTCTCATGCCTTTCCGGGCCCTTAGCAATGGGGGCAGAGATACAGAAGAGGGCCAGAGGGAGGCTAAGACCCTAGATGCCTATGAGGATCCTAGAGCCCTGGTTGTAATTTCAGGGAGAGGGCCTGGGATGATCTGACAGCCCATTAGTACCTATTCTCAGAGCACCATGGATGGGGTCAGTCATGCCCATTCTGATGTGATTCCATCCATATATGGGGTCATGGCAGTGCTTTCTGAAGGAGCCCCTGTGAATATGAATGACTGTTCAAAGTGCGTTGAACAGGGTCTAGGCAATGCTGCCATTAGCATTGTCTTTATAATTATATAGAGCTTGTTCTCTTGACTCCCTTGCTTTACCTCAGACAATCAGCAGTGTCTCCGAGGCCCACCTTGTGTCCACCTTGACTTAGAGCCTCCAGGGATGCTAGAGAGAACTAGATACTCTAGCTGGACCTGGATTTGATGAGGTCTTGGCAACACTGAGAAAGTTTGCACTTTGGGCCTTGGGGACTGTGGCCACCAGAGCATGAACTTGGTCTGCCTCTCACTAAGGCTGAAGAGGGAGGTGTCTGAGCTATGTGGCCTGGTCATGGGCTGAGCCAGAGCCACTGTGCCATAGGCTTGGGTCTAGCTAGCTGCCCCTTTTGTAATGAAAGAGAGGGCGTTGAGGTGGTGGGAGCCGACCACAGTGGAGTAGTGCTACTGGTGGGCCGTAAGTCACAACTCAAGCATCACTGCTGGGGCTTCTGGCACAGGCGCCCTCATTTAATACTGCATTGGTCCCTCTGTCCCATCCCTGCTGGCTCCATGCTCCATCCAACCCGAGGGCTGTGTGTTATAGTCCTTGGCTTTCCTTCTCACTGTCTTCCAGAGTGGGAACCCAGACAGAACTCTGGAGCTCATCTCTGCAATGACCCCGGCCCAGGATGGGAGGCACAGGTGCTGACAGACATTGTTCACCTGAAAGAAGTAAGAGCTCCTTGAGTCCCCTTCACTCAGATTTGGGAGCCAGAAGACATGCTGATCCCGGGGCTTGCACGTGTGGCTGGGCTTGCACACTGGGCCATCTCTCCTGCTGGCACTTCTGTAATCTGTGTTTTTGTCATTACTTTCCAAATGATGAATTAAAGACCACTGAGTTCGTTCATTCATGTCTGTTGAGGAGGTGAGTCATGTGCTACACTAATGTGGTTGAATGATCTCCGGTCAGTCCTAAAAGAGGTGGGTGGCAGGGGAGGGACAGAGGGACTTTGTTCAGTATCTGCTTTCTGGGTAATAGCCTCATGCTGCTGGCTAAGCAGGGGTTCCAAAATCCAGAGTGGTTCTAACCCAAGGCCACACGGCAGGGGTGTGACTCTCCCTCAAAGCCCTTCTCTCATTCTGACATGGTCTTGTTCTCATGGACTTCTCTGTCAACTCTTTTCCTCAGAAACTGTGGCCATTGGAAGGTAGCCCTGAATGGCAGCAAGGGGAGGCCAGTGGGCACTAGGGTCTCCTTGGTGGTCTCCCCACCTCCACTCCACACCACTTCAGCCAACCTTGGTGGAGCAGTTTTTTGAGATCTCCTCAACTCTTGAGGAGAACTGTGTTCCTTCCTGAAACCTCGAGGTAGAAGTTTTTACCCTTATGCTGAACCTGACTGAGGACATCCAGTGCCCCTCATCTTGCCCTCATCTCTGCTCATGGTCAGTTCAGGCAGTGCCCTGGTTTCTGAATGAGTTCTCATGTGGCCTAGGAAGATCAGGTTTTAGAGCCCTCTAGGGCCTGCAGGCTAATACTACCCACACTTTGCTTTTCCCAGGGAAGATGGTCTTTCCTGGAAACTCAACATTTTGGAGCAGAGTTTCTTTCCCAGGTTTAGAAATTTGACCATTTTTGGGGGGCCGGAGAGATGGCTTAGTGGCTAAGGTGCTTGCTTGTGAACCCCAAGGGCCTGGGTTCAATTCCCTAGTACCCACATAAAGCCAAATGCATTGTGGCACACGCATCTGGTAGTTGCACCTGGAGTTCATTTGTGGTTGCCGGATGCCCTGGAACACCCAGTCCCTCTGTCTTTCTTCTCTCTCTCTCTCTCCTTGCAAATAAATGAATAAAAATAGTTTTTTTTCAAAGAAATTTGACCATTGTTAAAGGCCAAAAGGAAAGCCTTGTTTTACTCTCTTTTATTTTTGCTTCTTTATTAAAGCCTTTATGCTCATACATGTTAGAGGCTTATTTGATGATTTCTAGGCATTTCCATATTTACTCATAGAATGTTATTATAGAATACCAGAGGAATTCACTTTCCTGGCAAGAATTCATTCAGTATGACCCTAGACTAAGAATCCCGAGGACGGAGGACAGTGGTCCTTTGTGAGTGTGTGTGTGTGTGTGTGTGTGGTGTATGTATATGTGCATGCTTGCATGTGTGTGGGCACATGCACGCATGCAGGTGCACTTGTATCAATAGAGGCTGATGTTGGCGTCTTCTTCAGTTGCACTACACCTTATTTACTGAAGCAAATCTCTCACTTAAACCCAGAGCTCGATTTACCCAGTCTAGGTAGCCAACTTGCCCTGGAGGATCTCACTGTGCCTGTCTCCCAAATGCTGGGATTACAGGAGGCCAACAAGCCTTCCCAGGATCTGTGTGGGTGTTAGGAATCCAAACTCCAGTCCTCGCACTTGTGCAGCTAACACTACCCACTGAGCCATCGCCTCAGCTAAGCAGTTCTTTCTGTGTCTGCCATTAGCACTGTCCCTGATGACCCTTCAGCTCAATGAGGCAGCCATGCATCCGTCCTCTCACCCACTCATCCTCTGAGGGTTAGCTGCTTGAGACTCTGGGATTATTTTAGAAATCCCATGAGGATTGGGTGAAGGTGGCCTCTTACTCCTTGGACTCACTCACAGACCGCGGATGCCGTTCATCTGTATCTGGGAGTGAGAAGCTCCAAGCCCTGCCTTTCTAGCACTACTGAACATCCTTCCTTCAAGTGTGCCATAGTCTTTTATTTATTTATTTATTTTTATTGTCCATAATGAGTTACCTTATTCAGTGGGCAAACAATGAGTTGTTATCCCCAATTCCCTGATACCCCCTCCCCCATAAGTGTGCCATAGTCTTTTATTTATTTATTTATTTATTTATTTATTTATTTATTTTTATTGTCCATAATGAGTTACATTATTCAGTGGGCAAACAATGAGTTGTTATCCCCAATTCCCCGATACCCCCTCCCCCATAGGTGTGCCATACTCTTAATCTTGACCTAATGCAGTTCCTATCAGTTCCTCATATACCAGGGCATGTGGGCCAAACTTTCTTCTGAAGGCTCCATGAAAGTAACTTGAACATGCATTAATTCTGGGATCCGTGGAAGCTGTACGTATTGGTTTAGTTTCACTTACAAGTTGGGTCTCTGTTCTTATTCCATTATTTACAGAGGCATTTTGAATAACTTTGTCAATTAGTCAATAAATCCTCCAGGTACACTGTGGATGTCAAGGCCAAGGTCAAGTGAATAGATGACTCTTTTTTCATGAATATGTGTACGGTGTGCATGCATGTTGCCTGGGTGGGTGTTCTTGCAAATGTGTGTGCACAGGTGTGTGGATGTCACTATTTTTTGAGACGCTCCTCCTCATCTTTTGAGTCAAAGTCTTTCACTAAACCTGGAGGTCACCAACTGGACTAGATAAGCTAGCCAGCAAGCCCTGAGGCTCTTCCTGTCTCTGCCTCCCCAGTGCTAGGATGACATGTCACCATACCTGGTTTGTACGTAGGTGCCGGGGATCCAAACTCAGGTCCTCATGCTTGCCTGAGAAGCATTTTACTGACTGAGCCGTTTCTCCAGCTCCAGGTGAAGAGCTGACACTCGTTCCAGGTAGCGGTTCTGGCTCCAGTTTCCTGTCTGACCTCAACAGAAAAAGATTCCTCTGCTCCTTCTTAGTGTCTGTAATCATGAATGTTGGGTCAGAGCTTGTGAATCAGCTTAGGAATATGATGTTGTTCCCACTAAGATATAGAATACATTAATATTTATTTTTCTTATTTTATTTATTTTAATTTTTAAACTTTTATTAACCTCCAGAATATAGAAAATATGCCACGATCACAATTTCCTCCCAATATCCTCCCTTCCCCTCCCCCTATTTCTCCTCCACTGAATCCCTTCTTTCCAACTAGTCCTTCTATTTTGATGTCATCAATTTTTTTCTGTAGAGAGAATAGCCTCATATTCATTTTATTATAGTTTATATATTGGTGTTTCTGGTTAGAAGATAGAATAACAAAAGAAAATGCTACATTTCATTAAAATCAGTATTAACTTATGAAAAATAAAGTTCTAGTCACAATCTTCACATACTAGTTAAATCTCTAAGCACAATACAAATCCCTGACTTCACCCATTCTTCCACTCCCTACTCTGTTTTATCTCAACTCTCACCTTCCCTGTTCCAAGAAGTCCTAATTTACGGCTAGATAATTTGAGGTCATGTGCATTCATATTTAAGATCAGGATTCAATCATGTTGACACATGCCTGAAACCCCAGCACTCGAGAAGCTGAGGCAGGAGGATTACCACGAGTTCCAGGCCAGCTTGGCCTACATATGTAGACCTTGTTTCAAAAAAATAAAAGAGCTGGGCATGTTGGCATATGCCTTAAATCCTAGCAGTAGGGAGGCAGAGGTGGGAGGTTCACCGTGAGTTCAAGGCCACCTACATAGTGAATTCCAGGTCAGTCTGGGCTAGAAGAACTCACCTAAAAAAACAAAGAAAAAGATCAGATTATAATTCATATTAAATGTTAATTTTCCTTCGCTTTTTTCATTTCTGGTTATATGAGCATTTCCTTAGTAGATTAATTAATACTACTCTTAGATTGTGGACCACCCCATCTTTCTTTGGGGCATCCTTTCTGGCATGAGAGAGCCTTGGGTTGCTCAGGACTGTGGCTCCTCCCCAGGCCTGCCCGGGCAGTCTGCCTAATTGTAGATGTACCCTGAGGCTCAGCCTGATTGAGAGCTGGTGGAAACCATCTCTCGTGGGCTTGTCTGATGGGTGTGGAGAGAGTGTGGTTGGATCCCTAGGCCGTTCTGCGGACAGGGGGCTTCAGGTGGCCTCTGGCTCTGACAGACGCGAAGGAAGTGGCCAGCAACTGGGCCTGTGTGTGGAGGTTGGCCCTGAATTAGGGGATGCTGGGATGTTACCCATTTCTCAGACCTGTTTGCCAGTTTTGCCTTCAGAGTCTTGTAATTAGATACTTGTTCCGTTTATCAGGACCAATAACTGTCAACACACGTCGCTTTTCAAATCTTATCCTTAAACAAAGCTAAACAAAAACAAAAGAATTATGGGTTCTGGTCTGTCAAACGTGGCTCTGCTCCTTGGCAGATCCCAGGATGCTCCTCATCTCTGCCCTCTGCAATGAGAGCCGTTGTAGAAGCTGTGCCTGTTTTGTCTGGGACATGAGACTCCATATCCGAAAGACTGGGCCTCCGATCCTGGGAGAAGGCTGGGTTCCCCAAACCTTTTGCCATGCAGCACTTAAATCTGGCAGCATTGAGAATACCTGTTTGACCTCTGTCTGACCTTGAGGCTGACCTGAATGGAGTTGGCAGTTTTGCTTTAGAAGCTGGGTTTCCCTGGGTCCTGTGCTTTTTTTTTTTTTAAATATTTTATTTATTCATTTTCAAGCAGATAAATACAGAGAGAGGGAGAGAGGGAGAGAGAGAGAGAGAGAGGGAGAGAGAGAGAGAGAGAGAGAGAGAGACAGAGATTATGCACCAGGGCCACCACCTTGTGGGTCTGGTTTTTGTGGGTCCAGGGGAATAGAACTTGGGGCCTTAGGCACTGGAGGCAAGTGCCTTAACCGCAGAGCCATCTCTCCAGCCCTTCTGTGCTCCCTTATGCATTGACCTAGCCACTTAAGGGCGTGCTGGGGCTGGCACTGTGTGTGTGATTCTAGTCACACTTAAGCCAGCTCAGACAGGCGTGTCCAGGCACACAGAGGAGGGGAATCTCTTAGGTCTCCTACAGAGCAACGAAGCTCTCGGCAAAGGGGTTAGGCCAGGACATCCAGGCCAAGGAAGCACATGACAAGGTCCTGAGGCTGGGGATGTGAGCTCCTCGTGTTCTGGTCAGTGTCTGGTGCAGTCTTGCTGAGAACAGAATAGTGTTGGCCCAGCTTTGAAGAAAGCTGCAGGAAGCCCTTGAGTTCGGCCTGGCTTTCCGTTACCTTCCTCTGGTCTACTGGGGACACCCTAACTTTCAAGTTAAAAAGCTCAGGCCTCCAGATTCGATTTAGTGAAATTGGAAGGCTCTTCAGGTAGACGGTAGTACCTTCTTCAGTTCTCTGAAGTTTCCTGATGAAGGTAAGGGCAGAACTACAGACATACTTCAGTCTTATATCTGCCAGTCATGTTAGATGAAGACTGTAATTTCCCCTCCTTTGGGCTTTCTCTGAGTTATTGTTTTCTAGTTTTATAACAATTCAGAGTACCTGCTGAGTGTTCTTCACTTCCAAGGGGCCTGAACCAAATAGTGTGTCTAGTTTGCTCTTCTTGACAAAGTGTTGGTAGCCACCGGAGAATCTCAGAGTTCTGTAGGACTCCCCTTCCTCCTGAACTGGTTGGTGTTGAACCCAGGGCCTCACACATGCTATGCTAGTGCTGTACCACTGAGCTACAAACCCAGCTTCTTTTAAAATTTTTTAAGTTAATAAACAAAACAGTAATGTGTTTATTTATGGCATTTTCATACACATGCCATTATACTTTGTTCTAATTTGTTCTTCTCAAATCCCTCCCGTCTCTGCCTTTGTTGTGCTTGTCCCTTCCTCCCTCTAAATGGTCTCCAGCCTACTTTCATGTGACGTATATTACATTCCCATTGCCCCTTAAGATCTCTTCTGCTTCTCTCCTGGCTCCCAGTCCTTTGAAAACTTGTTTTGTGGGGCTGGGACAATGGTTTGTTCAGTGAAGTGCATGAGGACCTGATTTCAGATTACCACTACCTATGTGAAAACCAGGCGTGGTGGTGCACACCTGCAATTCCAGTTGTTGGGGAAGCAAGAAAAGATGGTCCCCGGACTTGTTGCCTCGCTAGTTTAGCCGAATTAGCAAGCTCTGGGTTCAAAAACCTGGTTGGAACATGATTGAGCAGGACACCACTATCAAGCTCTGGGTTCCACATTCATGCACATATGCACCCACACATATAAACATTTATACATATATACATAAAAATAGTTTTAAATTTTGATACTGGGTTTACTAAGTTACCCTGGCCGGCTTTCACCTTGCTTTGTAGTCCAGGCAAGTTTTGAATTCATTACCATTCTGCATCAGTCTGCTGAAAAGTTGAGATTTCAGGCCTGCGCCTGTGCCATCACATTTGGTCAGAACATTCACTGTGGCAGAGATTTGAAGAGATGGAGCCAGGAACCCCTGGGAGTATAAGCCACGGGGACCAAGTCAGGCACAAAGCCTGGTGACTCCTGGATGCTGGGGGGGGGGCAAGGGCCAGGAAAGGACCACATTGACATGGGCTTTACTAAAAGTACTTTCCTCTGGATGTCCTCAAATACACAGAATGTCATCACAAATCCTTGAACCATATGATTCAGCAGATTTTAACTGTGTCCCACCTCACCATGTTCTTACCTCCTCTCCTCCCTCTCTGGTTTAGTCAACACTGATACAGAATATGTCTTTATTTACACATAGAACTTTGAGTGGAGGATGTCTATTGAAAACAACAATGCCGTTCATGATCATACCTGCAATAACAGTGCCTTCTAACCTAATGCATCACCATTATTCATATTCCTGCAACATCATGGCTATTCTTTATGGCTGGACTTCTTAAATCAAATTCGAAACGTGATTCACACACAGGGACCTCATGGCATTCGGGATGTGCAGTGTATCAGCTAGAATATGGATAGGTGCTATAGATCCACCCGGACAGCCAGGGGAGTCTCCCCCTTTGAGGACAGCAAGGACTCACGTGGATGTCTGGAGCCTGCTGGTAGCTCCCAGAACACCCAGCTGCAGCCGAAAACATGAACTTCTGAGGCCCGAGGTTCAGAGAGCTGATCAGTGGAGGCACAGCTGGTCACCTGCTAACTGATCCTGGCCCCCCAGACCCACTTTGGTTCCTTGCCTGTTCTTACTTTGACAAGGCCAGTGCTGGACTACAGCTTCCTTCCCAACTGGGTGATGGGATAGGAGGAACCTTGGAAGAGGTACTGATTGGTGGGAACCTGCTGAGTGGCTCCTGCTGAAGGGGATGCACACCAAGGAAACACCTTACAAGGAATATGGGTGCCTTCCGAGGCATGCCCACTGAGAGGCCACTTGCTGAGGGGACACTAGCTGAGAAGGCATGTCAAGGGCCACCTGCAGAGGAAAACTTACTCAGGGACACCTTGACCGCCTAAGGCTAACTGTCACTGACTTTTCGTGCCTCAGAAGGTCAGCCTTCCCTCTCTAGATGGCAGGAGCAGTGGCTCTGCTCCCTATTCTGAGCACCGCTGCCAGCAGCTCACTCAGCCTGCAGATGTGCCCCCTGTGCCTTTGCCTTGTGCTCTACCCGCGGGGCCCACAGCACTGTGTGAGGAAAGTTTTCTTCTTCATTCTGAGCTCTGTTTCTTGTTATCAGAGAAGGTTTGTCAGCTTTGGGCAATTGGGAAATAGGGTGCAAACCTCTTGGTGCTCAATCAAAGTTACAACGTGTGAAGATTCCAGCTAACTTTTAGGCGGAGTTTTACGAGCCAAGGGGATTGCACTTTGCTTTCCCTGAGGCACCATTAAAAAGAAGGCAGGAGGGACTGTGGAAGGCCGAGCAGCCATGGGACCACGTCGCCAGGATCTAAGTCTATTAGGAAGTTGGCAGTTCAGGCTTATTAGGCAAGACAGGCCCAGAGCATCGTCATGGATGGTGAAAACGATTCCAATTAATTGTGATTCAAATTTGCCACAGAGTTAATTAGCTCACAGGAATTAATTAATTTCAAACTAGCGATTCTGTATTAGTCGGTGAGCTCTCCTGAGGGCAAGGGCAAAGCAAGTTGAGCTCATCTTTGCAGAGGTCCCTCCTCTCAAAATGCCACCCAGGTGAGGGGCAAAGGGCAGACAGAGGTCCTGGGCTTCCTGACTTGGCAACTGCCTTGCTTCCTAGTCTTTGTGGAATTTGCTTTGTGCCTGAAGGCTGCACCAAGCTCACCTAGATTCTCTTGCTCATCGCAGACTAGAGCATGTGCCTGTCGCTAGGAAGCCTGCCTTTCCTTGATCAGCCAAGCCATGAAAAGGGCTCTGGACTTGAACTACACTTTGGAGAACTGGGATTCTCAGCCATCTCTTCATTCTTCCACAACCCATGTTTTTATTTTAAAAATTAGGTATCTAAAGTTTTAAAAAATATTTATTTATTTGCAAGGAGGAGAGAGAGAGAGAGAGAGAGAGAGAGAGAGAGAGAGAGAGAGAGAGAGAGAGAGAGAGAGAGAATGTGGGTGTGCCAGGGCCTCCTGCCACTGCAAACTCCAGACACATGTGCCACTCTGTGCACTGGTTTTACGTGGGTACTGGGGAATTTAACCCAGGCTGTCAAGCTTTGCAAGTGAGCATCTTTAATGGCTGAGCCATCTCTTTAGGACTAAAGTTTATATTTTTCTTTGAGCTAAGGTCTCCCTCTAGCTCAAGCTCACCTAGAGCTCACTTCATAGCCCAGGCTGGCCTCAACTCATGGGGATCTTCTTACTCAGCCTCTTGAGTGCTAGCATTAAAGACATGCACCACCAGGCTCACGTCTTTAATAAACATAAAGTGTAACATACATTTAGAACAGTGGTAAAAGTGGGATTTGACGAGTTTGCATAAACTGCACATGAGAACAGCACTCCATCAAGAACTGGTGTGGTCATCCCAACCTCAAACCCCTTGTCACTGGGGTCCTACGCCTGCTCTGCTCTTCATAGAGAATGCGCTCTTTCCGGTTTCACTCTGCATGGCCTGTAGGCTCTCCTCTGGTGCCAAGGTCCATCACCTCTCACTGCTGACTGCATCCACTGCACAGACAGCTCATGCTCATCCTCTTGACTGCCTCTACTCTTATTCCTTTGTTTCTATTCTATTCCTTTATTATTTGGTGTGGTAGTTTGATTCACATGCCCCCCTTCCACTCTTGTGTTTTGAATGCTTGGTCCCTAGCTGGTGTTGGGAGGTGGAGCCTTGCTGGAGGAGGCAAGCGACTGTGGGTGGGCGTTTGGGTGTTATAGCCCACCTTCTTCTTTGTCAAAGTTCAGCTTATTCTCTTGCTGCTTTCTGCCAGCTGCTATGGCAATAAATGACATTCAGCATCTGCTCCCATGCTTTTCTGCCATGATGAACGTTCCCTTTAGACTATAAGCAAAGTAAACCCTTTCTTCCCATGAGCTGCCTTTGGTCGGATGTTCTGTTTCAGCATTGTTAAGGTAATTACAACTTTTGACTATTGAAAAAATACTACCTAGGCTAGGGAGATGGCAGTGATTAGAGGCACTTGCTTGCAAAGCCTGCTGGAGTGGATTTGATTCCTCTCTACCCCTGTAAAGCCAGATGTACCAAGTGGCACACATGTCTGGAGTTCACAGTGGCAAAAGGCCCTGGCACACTCATACTCTCTGTCTCTTTCTCAAATTAATAAAGTAAAAGATTAAAAAATAATGCTACTCAATCATCTTACACAATTGGGGAAACATGCACGCTGCAGGTGTGTCTGAAAGCACAATAGCTTGGCCACTGGGACGAGTTCATTCAGCTTTAGCGGACAATGTAAGCGGTCGTCCAAAGTGCCAGCCACCATCCAGCTCTCCAGGACTGCAGCCCTGCCACCTGGAAAGTGCTGGCCTTGCAGGTGGTGGTCCTTGAAGTCATCGCTTCCAGCCACATGCCTAAGACCTCTGCCTCTAACTCTATGTCCTCTGTGTCCCATTTAGCAAATCCCAACAATTGAGAACTTTATTGGTCATATTCTCATCAGGTTATACTTTTATGTTCTCTCTCCCTCCCCCACTCTATTGAGGGCCCTATTCAGTGGGGGATATTGGTATTCACTGTGGGGTCATGAATACACCAGTCTCTGTTGGGGGAACAATGCCCCAGAATACACCTTCCCACCCTTTGGCTCTTACATTCTTTCTGCCCCCCTCTTCCCACAAGGTTCCCTGAGCTTTGGATGGTGTGTTTTCAGTCTTCTGTCGTGTTGAGCTCTCAGCAGCTTTTAACTTTTGGCTTTGATGAGTTTTGAGTCTTCTCAGTCTATTGCCATCTCCTTGGAGGAGGTTCTCAGGCACTCACATCCAATCCTCTGCTTCCTCTGTGATGTTTCATGGACCTTGGCAGATGGAAGAGAGTGACTCATCTCATTCTGGGTAGCCAGCTTTCTTTTCTCGTGATACTGATGGGTATAAGGTCTTCCCAGTATTCGCTGCCATCTGTAAAAAGCAGATTCTCTAACGAAGAGTGAGAGAAGCATAGATCAAAACTGGTAAGCATAGATAGTCAGAAGACTTTTAGACAAGCATGACCTCTCCTTTTGCCAGAGAATAGTAGAAGCTTCCTTCTAGGGTCTATGACCTTCCAAGCCATAGACTTATGACTTGGTTCTCAGGTCAGGTATGAAGTCTCTCCCACTAAATGGGCCGCATACCCATTCAGAGCACAGTTCATTACTCCCATAGCCTATATGCAGCGATGGCCTGGCTGGTTGATTTCGTAGCGTGCAGGATCCACTGCTTGTTCATACTGCTGGGAACAGTATCTCAGAAGTTCTCATACACATTCTAGCACTATCAGGGCTGCCAGCAGGGAGCTGGTTTCCATCCCAGTTCCAGCATGATCTCTAGTTGTCCTGCGACTGCAGCCTGTGGTATCTTCAGTGGCTTTACCATTTAGACCTGGTGGGTAGCTAAGTGCTTTGGCAATGACCTGCATTGTTTTAGGGCTCTCATAAGCTTCCCTGACCGACTCACTGGAGGGACTGTGGGGAGTAGCCCAATGGGATTTACTAGCAACAGCCTATGGTTTTAGATGAAAGCTTTTCCACCCCTACAATATCTTTTAATTAGCTACCAAGAGGACGCTTTCTATGGGATTGATTCATGACATCATTAGCTTTGTGTATCTCCCTCTTCCCACACTCCCTTACCTCCGTAGCCTCATACCCTCCCACCCCCTATATTCCGCCTCTTCACTTGCCTGTCTAGCATTCCCTCCTGTCTTTGTTCCCTGCTTCCTCTCTCTCCAAGTCACACGCGAGCTTCTTTTCCAACACGACTGATGCTTACTTCAACTCACAAACAAATCACACGATTCCGTGTTAGGATCTACATATGAGAGAGAACACAGTTTGTCTCTCTGAGCCTATGTGACTTCGCTTAGTATGCTTTTTCAAGTCCATCCATTTTCATGCGAATTTCATTTCTTACCTCTGAATAGAATTTCATTGTATATGTTCCACATTTTCATTTTCCATTCATTCGTCGATGGGCATCTGGGCTGATTCATTCTCTAGCTACTGTGAACAGAGCCTCAACAAACATGACTGAGCAGGTGTCTCTATAGTAAAGAGTAGAGTCTTTAGGCTTTTATGCCCAGGAGTGGTCTAGCCACATCGAGTGGTAGATCTATTTGTGGATTTTTTGAGGTGTCTCCTCACTGGTTTACATAATGGCTGTGCAAGTTTGCACTCTCACAAACAGTGGATGAAGATTCCAGAGGACAATTTTTCTTCTGTTCCCCTGAACGACAGCGGCCGTATCAGGGCAAGAATGCGATCAAGGGTTTTCTCTAAGTACCAGCTACCAAATACTGGCCCCACTGCCTAAGGGAGGACCTGTGAAAATGCTGACAGAGGACAACTTTTGAGTCAGTCCTTGCCTTCTACATCATTTGGGGCTGGATTGCTCAATGTTCACCATTCCATTCACAAGCGACTGGGAAATTCTCTTATCTCCGTCTTCCTTCTTGCCATAGGTATACTCTGGGATTACAGAAGCGAGAGTCACAGATTCTAGCTTTTTCTTATTTTTTCAGTTAGGTGTGAGTATGCATTCAAGGTGGAGAGTTTTGAGCAATTCAAAAGTCATGCATGCTGTGGCATGAACACACACTCACCAAATAAAATAATAAGAAAAAAGACGCCTGGGTTGGTCCTTGTCCTCTGAGTCTCCATCTCCCTTCTCGTAGTAAGCACCCACCAGAGCCTGCAAGGGAGGAGAGCTCTGCTGATCATCAAGATTTGGGCTGGACTTCTGAGGGAGGGAAGGGGAACTGGAACGAGGCCATTTTCTAGAGACAGCTTGGTGCTGAAAGGAACCTGGAGATTCAGCCCTGCCAGTGAGCCATCCAGTCACCTGTCAGGAGCCAAGGCAAGAAGCTTCTCCAGAGGACAATAATCCAACTCAGTGCCTCAAATAATCCTAATTGAAAAAGGCTTTGATATTCAGAACCGTTGTAAAAAACCAGCTGTCCTTATCTGTATCTCTGTACTCTCTGCTTGACTTCGGCTCCCATTGGCTAACATCTCACTGTCTGATCACCAGCTTTGTAGCAAGGTTTAGAATCTGGTCATGTAAGTTGTCTGACTTTGTTACTGTTCTTCAAATTATTCCTAATATTCTAGGTTCTTCCTTTGCTTTCCATACAAAATCCAGGAGATCCTGGGAGTTTCCAAGAGGGGCCTGTTGAGATTGTGATTGAGGCTGAGTTGACTCTAGAGACCAATGTGGGGAGGATTGGCATCTCGACAACGTTGAGACTTGATAAATGAACGTGGTTTACTCCTTGTATTAGTTACCTTCTCGTTGCTGGGACAAACTACCTGACAAAAAGTAGTTTAGGAGGCCAGGCATGGTGGTGTACTCCTTTAATCCCAGCGTTTGAGAGGCTCACTGTGAGTTCAAGGCCAGCCTGAGATCACATAGTGAATTCCAGGTCAGCCTGGACTAGAGTGAGCCCCTATCTTGAAAAATCAAAATAAGAAAAAATCAGTTTAGGAGAGAGGAGCTTACTTATTTTAGCTTATAGTTACTAGTCACAGTTCATCATTTATTTTTGAATGAGCTTTTGAAGTTTCTATCTTTCAAGTAGCTTGTCTATTGGCATGAAGACATTCAGAATATTTTCTTATTATCCTTTGAAAGTGGGGTTTGTAGATATGTTACTATCTCATTCTCAAAATTCATCATCTATGTGTGATCATGTTTTTTCCTGCTCAGTTTGGCTAAAGGTTTATCAATGAAGAGTATCGTGATATTCCCAAAGAACATCCTCCAGGTCTCCATTCTTATTTAATGTTTCACTGACTTCTGCTCTGATTTTATTTTCAGTTCTTTTATTTTGCTCATCTTTTGCTTAATCTATTATAGTTTATTGTATTCCTTATGGTAGAGGCTGATGTCATCGATGTAAGGCCTCTTTCTGTTATAGCTCTGTGGTGCTATGAATTTCACTCTAGGTGCTTCTTTAGTAGTGTCCCATAACTTTCTGTGTGTTTATTTCATAGTAATTTCAAAGACATTCTAATTTCTCTTTTTTATCTTTTCTTTGACTAATGGTGATTTAGAAATGTATTGTTTCTAAACATTTGGATATTTTCTAGAAATGTTTCTTTAAAATTGATTTTCATCTCCATTCTGCTGTGGCCAGGAAGCATACCATGGACATCTTTGAGTTATTTTACAGTTGAGGTTGCTTTCATGGTCTGGAATACAGGTGCATCTTGAAAAATGCCCCATATGCACCATAAATGAAAGGATCATCACTGTTGACTCTGTAAATGCCAATCAGGCCAAGCTGCTCTGTCTCTTGAGGCTAATAAGCAGAGTTGTGTTCAAGTCTGTTTCTGATCTGTCCAATATTTGCTTTTGACCATTTCAATCAGTCAAATACTACCTATCTTTTCGCATGCCTATCTTTTGTTGTATCTGAACTCTTTACTTGAAGAATTTGAAGGAATGATTCTTCCTCTAGAAGAGATGCTTTTATTTTTACTTTCTCCAGACCTATGGTGGAAGTTTAGAGTCAGGTAACTCCAAGTACTAAACCTGTTCCTTGATGTTACGACTACTGACCCAAAGTTTTTCTGGAAACATGAGCTCTGTCTGATTCAGCTTTCATCCTGTAGTGCAGTCGACACATGCAGGGTTGCTGCTGGGGTCTGGCTGCTGCAGGGCCACCTCTTTACACAGCCTCTCCTGTTCCCCAGTCTGGCAGATAATCTTCACTTTTGTCTGCTTGTGATGGGAATCCTGGTTTTCTTCCAGGAAAGGGTTAACCTATGCTACTTCTAGGTTTCCTATGAACATTCTGGAACTCCTCCTGGTTAGATATTAGCTCTCCTGGGCTAATTCTCTGCTCTAAAAGCACATTCAGTATTCATTTTCACATCTGTTTTGGTATGATTGATTCATAGTTTCAATATTCAAATAGTTTTTGTCTTTCTCTGAATGAATTTTCTTTCCTTTCTTCTCCTCTGTCCAATTCCCCTTCATGCCTGGTTGTTCCAAGGTGTATTAAGGTTCTCAAGAGGAACAGAATCGCTTAAGTGAATTGCTGTAAAAAAGGGAATTTATTGGATTAGCTTATGGAAGTCCAACAATAGCAGCCTGCAGCCCAGGGAATGCTCTAGCCCTGCACTTCCATCTTTAGTTCATTCCTTCACCACCAGTGAATGGGTGAACATCCTCTTGCACTTGGCTTCCCGACCACCCCTGCCTGGGCCTCCTCATCCTTGGTGTGTCAACCATAGATCTTGACTTTCACTTCCTTTCAAAGGCCAACTAGTGCACAACGGGCTGTCCCTGCCTTTGTTCCTCCAGTAACCTCCTCTGTTTCCTCTCACATCTCTGTCTTCATGATGTGACAGTTAACTCCTTCAGACAAGTTACATGGATTCCAAACCTGACCCCTCCCCTTGAGTGGGAGGTATCTCTAACTCAGTTCAAACCTGATCCTAAAATTGATTGGTTAAAGACAGACCAATCAGCTGTTTCTCTGCTCACCTGAGACAAGGAATACTCACTGAACAGATAATTCTGCCTCTTTTTCCACACATGGCCTAAGAAGGACCTCTGAATTTCAAGGGCTATAGTAAGGTTCCCGCAGCCCCCCCCAACACAGCCATTTTGTGGTGGTGGTGGGGCTGGATTTCTTTTCCACATAAACCTTTCCTTACCATGATCTTTTCTTTTCCTGCCTGTTTAGCTAAACAGCATAGATTTTTTTTATTGTCCATAATGATTTTTTTTTATTGTCCAACAGCATCGATTTTGTTGAACCCTCTCCCACGTGTTCTCTCCACACTGGTGGCTGGAGAACTCTGTAACTTCCCTTTTTCTTTTAAATAAAGCCTCTCACTATACTTTATTGTCTGGTGATCTATAATTTTAATTCTTTAACTTTATAGACAAGAATTTGGGTACTCCTTAAGTTCTGAGATACGTTGGAATTTTGCTGGGTATTATCTAAGTTCTAATCCCCAGCTCCCCTGCTACAATACCCTTTCTCTTACCTGGGGAGAAGGTCAGATCACCCCTGGCTGGTCTGTGCACCACCAGGCTTTCTCCTCCCTATGGGCCTACAGTCCTCCACACTTATTAGAACTGTTGCATGAATGTTAGTCCCCAAGTACATGTGTCCCATTCAGGCCCCTGGCATCTGGAAGACCCCACTGTATGTAGGCACCAAGCCCAAGACTTATGAGTTGGAGCAGAGATTCCCAATTCTCTGGTCTCCATGTAGAGTCAGGCAGTATCTGGTCAGGGATGGAATTTCACATGCTTTACTAATAAAATGATGATTCAGCAAACTGGTTTTCACTTGGGAGGACAAGTTTATAGGAGTTCTGTTTTAAGTAAATATTTTTTTGGAAGAGCACATGCTTGTGATTTCTGATTTATAGGCACCTATTCTGGCAACCTGCTCCTTTGTCCAGTCTATAAGGCAAGGCCACCCCTAACTGGCAGGGCTCTGAGCTCCGTGATACAGATGCAGATGGGACAAAAAAATTCCTTCCTCTTTTCCACATAGCTTGCCAACAGAGACAGCTGAATCTCCAAGCTCCAGGGCTAGGTAAGGCCACTCCCCCTCACCATAGCCACTGTGGTGAGGGGGGCTCGGGATTCTTTCCCACATGGACCTTTGTCTGTATGATGGGAGCCCTCTTCTATCTTTCTTTCTTGTTTCTTGCTTGGCTGATCAGAACAGATTGTAGATCTCTGTAAAACCTTCCTCACATGCTCTCTCCTCACTAGTGACTGGCAATCTCTGTAACTTCTCAGTTCTTTTAAATAAAGTCTCCCACTATACTTTATCCTCTGGTGGTCTATAATTTTAATTCTTAAATTTTATAGAACAAGAATCTGGGTACTCTTTAAGTTTTGAGGCACATTGGAATTAGCTAGGAACTCCAACTTTCTGGAACCCCAGTTCCCCTGTTATGGTTAATTGGCTGGCAATTTTCAGATGACTTTTTTGTACTAAACCACTCTGAGAATTTCAGATGGCTCAAAATTTCCAGCATTTTACCCTTAGGAGATTACTATCTTTAGGGACAGTAATTCATCCATTTCTTCCAGGTCTCTAGTTTTGTGGAGTAGAGGTTTTGGAAGTATGACCTGATGATACTTCCAATCTCTTCAGGGTCTGTTGTGACATTACCTTGTCATTTCTGATTTTGTTGATTTGAGCCTTCTCTGTTCTTTGTTTGATTAGATTGGCCAGGGGTTTGTCAATCTTAACTTTTTCAAAGAACCAACTCTTTGATTTATCTATTTTTAAAAATTGTTTTCTTCATTTCTAATTCATTAATATTAGCTCTGAGCTTAATTATTTCTTTTCGTCTTGAGCTCCGAGGGTTGGATTTTTCCATTTGTTCCAATGACCTTATGTGGGTGGTTAGATGGTTGATTTGAGATCTCTCTGTCTTTGTTATGAAGGCATTTAGTGCAACAAATTTCCCCCTTAGGACTGCCTTCATTGTGTCCCACAAGTTCTGATAGGATGTGTTATCATTATCATTTATTATTAGGAAATTTTCAATTTCCTTTTTGATTTCTTAAATGACCCACTTATTGTTTAAAAGTGTATTGTTCAAGTGCCAATAGTTGGTGTAGTTTCTGTATCTTCACTCATTGTTAATTTATAGATTTAATGCACTGTGGTCTAATATGATGCAGGGGATTACATCAATTTTCTTGAATTTGTTGAGGGAAGATTTATGACCTAATACATGGTCAATTTTGGAGAAGGTTCCATGCGCTGCTGAGAGAAATGTATATTCTCTGTCCTTGGGGTGGAACATTCTATAAATATCTGTTATCCCTAGCTGGTCTATGGTGCTGTTGAGCTCTGTTATTTCCCTGCTGACCTTTTGTTTGGATGATCTGTCTAGGGATGACAGTGGAAAATTAAAGTCTCCTACTATGATGGTATTGGTCACTATATCTGTTTTGACTTTGAGTAAATTATGCTTTATGAACTGAGGAGACCTTGAATTTGGTGCAGACATATTTAAGATAGTGATATCTTCTTGCTGGATCATTCCCTTGATGAGTAGGAAGTGGTCATCATTGTCTTTCTTTATTGATTTTTGTTTAAAGTCTATTTTGTCAGATATTAGAGTAGCCACACCCACTTTATTATTCCCACATGCCTGGAAAATTGTTTTCCAGCATTTTACCCTTAGGAGATTACTGTCTTCAGGGGTAAGGTGCATTTCTTGAAGGCAGCAGATGGAAGGATCCATTTTTCTAATCCACCCTGCTAGCCTGTGTCTTCTTATAGGAGAGTTAAGTCCATTTACATTCAAAGTTATAACTGCAAGGTTTGCTTTAAGACCTGCCATGTTGGAGGGATTATGGGGGCTGATGTCCGAGCTGTGTTGTTAGCTCTTTGGTGTTGCTTACTGTGGATGTTCACTATTCCTTTCCTGGGGTCGGTTGCTTGTCTTATCAGCATGGAAACTCTCCCGTAGTATCTTCTGTAGGTTTGGTTGTGTTCAAGTAATTATAGAGCCTGCTAATTTCATGGAATACTTTCATTTCTCCATCTATTATGAGAGATAGCTTTGCTGGGTACAGTAGTCTAGGTTGAAAGCCATGCATCTTTAGGCCTAGAAGAGCATTATTCTAAGCTCTTCTGGTTTTCAAGGTTTTTAGGGAAAATTCTGAGGTAAGTTTGATGGGTTTGCTTTTGTAGTTGATGAGCTTTTTTTCTCTCACGGCCCTAAGGACTTTCTCTTTACTCTCTATGTTTGGCATTGTAACTAAGATATGTCTTGGAGAGGTCCTCCTTTGGTCAAATCTACTAGGGGTTCTGTGGCTACCTTGTATCTGTTAGGGTTTTTCTCTTGCAAGGTAAGGAAAGTTTTCTTGAATAACTCTGTTGAAAATATTTTCTATGCCCCTGGCCTGGTTTTCTTCTTTTTCTGGGATCCCCATGATCCTGAGATTAGGTGTTTTTATAGTATTCCACAGGTTCCTTGAATTTAGTTCACTAGCTTTTTTGAACTTATCCTAATTTCTGATTTCCCTCTCATTCTCTTCTGTCTTCCACATCTGAGGTTCTGTCTTCCCAGTTATTGATTCTAGTGGTGAGGGATTCTAGAGAGGGTCTTATTACTTCAGTTTGGGTTTTTGTTTTCTGATTCTTCTTTTTGAGTTGCCTCTATCATCATGTTGATATGTTTTCATTTCAAGTTTTGATTTACTTACTCTTCCTGGTACTCATTCTTGTATTTGTTCATGTCTTCTTTTAGTTTGGTTGGCTGGATCTTGAGACCTTCTGCTTGCTGGTTGGCCTTTGTTCAATCACTGGTCTTAAGTCCATCTGATTCTCCTCCATTATAGTAAGCCTGGTGGCAAAGCTTGTGAGCTGACTTTATACTCTGAGTATTTATCAATTTTTTTCTTCTATGTCCAGCATTAACCTCTTTATAGAATCTATGCCAGTATGATCTGGTCTTAGTGTCAACTCATCCTGGGTCTGCATCTGCTCTTCCTCTTTTATAGTATCATTGTTGGCTTCTCACTTGAGACTTGGCGGGTTAGGTGTGATTTCCTCAGCTGGTATATTCTTCTTGTGTTGAGATATGCCCATTTTGATTCCACTTGGATTGGTTGGGGGATGTCTTTGTGATGTCTACATTTCAACAGTGTGGATGGGGTGTGTGCTGGGCTCCACGGATAGGATTGGGAACTCACTTGGTTTATCTGGGAGTGTGTGTGCCCTCATATAAGTGGCTGGGTTGGCGAGTGTGTCAGGTCCACAGGGGTAGGGGCTTAGTGCCCCTTCAAGCTGGTGGTCCTGCTGGCTCAAGCGAGGGAGGGGGAGTTGGGGCTATGCCAGGATGACAGGAGGGACACAGCCTGCTGTCTGCTAGCGGGTGCATGCCTAGGAAGCACCGGCAGGGCTATGGGCCTGTTGTGCCCACAGACTGGGTGCTGTGCTCAAGGGAATGGGGAGGGGGATTGAGGTGGTAAGGACGCAGGTCAGGAGGCAGCTGGGAAGGGACACTGGGTTATGCTGAGAGCTTGTGGGTGAGGGTGGAGCAACTCTCAGACCTATGCAAGCCCTGTTCAGGCTGGAGCCTTGCCTGCCCCCTCTCACGGAGGTCAGTTCCACCCTTCCCCACTAGGTGGCAGTGCTGCCCCTGCCCGGAACTCACAGGCGTCAGCTAGGCCCTTCCCCACTCTGCCTTTTCCCCCACTTGGCACCTTAACTCCACATAAAAACCTTTGATGATGAGTCAGCCCACTTCTCCTGATCTCCTTGACTCCTTGGGGGACTCCTTTGAGGTATTTTCTTTTTCAAGACAGATTCACAAAGGGTTATATTACAACTCAGCTGTTCTAATTCAACAATGACCAAACTCTGCTCTTTTGTGGGTAATCACATAGTCTTGATCAAGATTTTATTTAAACAATTATTTTATGTTGGGTATCTCAGGTTTATTGCTTCTAAATAAACTCTTAAGATATATTCCCTATGTCAGGGTACAACCTCAAGCTCAAACAATGGTCTTCATCTAAAAAAACAATTTTAGTCTCTACAATTGAGTTTCCAACCTCTTGTGGGTAATTGGTATGTTTTCAAACATAGATGTCAAGACTTTATGCTGTCTTACTTGTCTGTTTCTGATAACTTCCAGGTTAGATCAAATTGTTTAGATTTATTGCTAAAAATAACGTTTTAAAGACTGATAGTATGTTCCATCTGTATTTACAGTTATTAGGTATTTAAAAAATAAGATGCGTCTACTTTCATACTTCAGTTATGGCCTACACTGTTCCAAAATAAGAACACGTAAAGGTTCAACAAAGTATATTAAAGGTTATGCCATTCTTCAACTAGATATGCTTCAATTATAGATGTAAATATAGATATACTAAGCCTTCAAGTTTGGTACAACTTCCTTTCTAAGTGGTCTACTGTAGTAGTTTTGAAAGATGTCCCCCAAAAGAATTGAAGTTTTATTATAATTGTGGATTGTCTTCAGCCTTCTGGCTGGAGGAAGTGTCATTTTGGCCTGGCCTCCTGGGGTCTTGCCCTGAGGTATTTCTAAATTGGATGCAAAATTCTAGGGATACACATGCAAAACAGCATCTGGAACTCAAGCCTGGCAGTCCTGCTGTTTTGTGAATTAGAGTGTCACAGTGTGCTTGCTTGAGGTGCTGGTGGTGGGTTTCTCTCTCTGCTTGCTTTTGTGAACGGGAGCCAGCCTTTTCCCTTAACTTCCCCTGAATTTATTAGTTCAATAAATACTTTCCTCCCCAAAATTGTGCCTGGTTTGGAGATTCATCCCAGCAGCGTGTGCCTTACTATGACATCTACCTACCTATGTAAAAGCCAAATTTAATTAGAGTCATAGAGCTAAAAAGGCCAATATTTTGACCTCTGTTCCATGTCACCAGGCCACAAGAGATGATGAAACACTCCTAATGTGTTTCATACTGTCTCTCTGGTAAATAACCTGTCTTTCTGACTAGAAGAGACATGGTGGGGGAGAACTGTCAGAGATATGGCTCCCCCCTCAGTAACAACATACAAAGGGGGGTTGGAACCAGATAGACTCCTAGGCTATCCATAACCCCCTACTCCATGAACTGATCCAGACTACCCACAGAGGAGGATATCCAGCTGATTGTGGACAGGGAAGAGGGAAAATGGGGAACTGGGGATACCAATGTATCTAATTATGGATAATAAAGGAAAAATATATTAAAAAATAACCTGTCTTTCTGATCAGAAAAGACACGGAGACCCAAAAACAAAATCAGTATATGGTGTAAAACAAAAAAGTCACAACTGGGACAAACCAGTCCTCCAGGCTCTGCCCCCCCCCCAAAAAAAACCCAAGGTCAACATGGCCTGGACTCATCCTGACAACACCAGTACTAAAAAAGCCACAGTGCTACTCCCAGGTCCGTAAAATCTTCTTTAAAGAGCCATTAATAACCCCAAAGACAAATACTTGTTTAAATCTTAGCTGCCTACTTGGTCTTAAACTCTCTCTCTCTCTCTCTCTCTCTCTCTCTCTCTCTATATATATATATATATATATATATATATATATATATATATATATATATCCAAAAATATAAGGTTTTAATAACAATTTGCCAAAAAAACCCCAAAACAAACAAGGCTTTAAGACAGGTTATTCCCTGTTCTAATAATTCTAGTCCTATGTCAAATATCATAACCCTCCAACCATCACAATGGTTTGCTACTAAATGAAATCTAAGGCCAATTATTCACTGGACAGCTCCCAATGGCACTCAATGGGCTTTGTGACACCAATCTCTGGCCCTGGCTTTCCCCAGGATAGATTAAAAGTTATACTCTGGGATTTACCTAGATACAAACAAAATAAAACAAAACAAAAAACAAAAAACAAAAGCAATAACAACCACCCCCTAAAATGCCCAACTAATTTACCAGTTTTAAAACACACATTAACTAAGAGCATTTTCCAACTTTATGATCATCTAGTCCCAGTTTTTATCCCATCCATAAGATTAGAGGATATAAATCTGATACATAAAACTCTCACCAAACATACACAAAAGCCTTAACTAACATGACTGAGAAAATCCCCCTTCTTAATTCTAAAGCTCAAATGATAAAAAAGACAGCCATACAAAAAACATATAGCTCTTAAACAGCCTCACAACTGCCCAAGGTGACACGTGTACTATTATTAAAGTTAAATGCTGTACATATATGTTCCTACTAACTCTGTTAATGTATCATCTACTTTATAAGCCAAACAAAAACAATTTCAAACCATGTCAAACACTGTGATGTCATTTAGTAAGCAATTCTGGGAGCAGATCTCAAGTTTTTCATGATAAAAAGGTCATACCATCCCAATTTTTACTGTTCACAGCCAGATGATTAACAACAATCCAACACCATCTACCCTAAACCACTCAAACACCCTATAAAAATAAAAAACTCCCCACTTCTAAAAGTGCTACCCCCACTTCCTACATCACAATGTTAGACAAAACAAAATCTTGACAATATGATGTGTGAGTGACAGCTCTCACTCGGGCATTAGGTAGGGACCTTCCCTCTCTGAGAGATACCCCAACTTCCATAACTTCATGTCCCATTCAACAACAACAAAAAAATTAAAAAAACCTCATTGTCCTTATTTCCCCATCAACAGTTGGGGTGTCCTCAAGAGAGGGAAAAATGTGGGAATTTAGGAGAGAGACCTCACACAATGTTGCCATACTCCTCCTTAAGCCCTCCCCAGTTGGAACTTTGCCCTTCCTCCTACAAGATGGGAGGGGGAGAAAAATTACT
>PVHP010010349.1:0-38107 GCA_004024765.1 Zapus hudsonius
CACAGGCTGGAAAACCCTTTCCGAGGGAAGGGCCAACACACAAGCCTGTTCCAGAGCACAAGCGGAGGACAGGTGGCCCTAAAGGTGTGTGGGTGCATGGGTGTGAGGACAGGTGTTTCTGGGGTGCAAGTGTCTTACAGACACCGACTTCCTACCATCTGTCTACTCTCCACAGTAAAACTAGACACTGGAGGTTTCTCAGCTTTCAGTGACCTTAAGAGAGGGCACGCTGGCCAAAGTAACGACACCAAGTCACACAGTACAGTAGTGAACACCTGGGACCTCAGCCTCGGGAGGCTAAGGCAGGAGGATGATGGTGACTTCATGGCTAAGAGACTCTGTCTAAAAAAAACCAGAAACAAATGACAACAAACAGTATGGTGTCAGAAGCACTTACCCCTCCCCCTTTTCCATCAGGTTGAACGATGCTAATGGCGTGACAGAGAAGTGAAGTGAGGGCTGACTTCCTCTAAACACACATAAAAGAGAGGTCCTCTCCCAGCCAGGCACAGTGCCTGAGCCAGCCAAGACTCACACACACAACCTGACTCATCTCTCCCTTTCTCTGTGTCATGTGGCTCCGACTTGCCATCAGGCAGTCTTGGGGTTGGGGTTAGCATCCATCATGGCTGCCTGGAGCTCTGGGCTCTCCTTACAACCATCTGAACGACACTCTCGCCTCCGTGGTTTGATTCTGTGTGGTAGAGGTCACTGTTTGAGTATCTCAAGGGATTTCAGAAGGAAGCAAGCAATCATAATCTGAAGGTAATTTCTGACAGAAACGAGGGTCCTAAGAGAAGAAACTCTTATGTCTAGGCTGTACTTTAAACACACAATGCTCAGATTATTTCTATGCTTTCTGGGCAATTAAAAAAAATAAAGTTTAATGTCTGTTTAGTTCTGCACTGTGCTATGTCCTAGGCTGCTTCTCCCATTGTTTCTTCAGCATAAAAATATGTTTTGTCTTTTTATTTTTGAGACACAGTCTTGCTGGCTGTGAACTGAGGAAGGGCTGAGAAAGACCTCAGGCATTCCCAGCACACCTGGTGCATGGAATGTTTGAATTATACAGTGCATATTTCAGAGGATAGACCTACAAAAAAGGGCCCCACATAAATACTGAAGCGAAACCCAAGTACATGCACTACAACCAAATACCTGTTCTCAGGCTCTGTCTGGGAGCACAGGCCCAAGCACCAGCCCTCTGAGCCAAGCGGGAATGGCGGTGCTCCAGACTTCCACTAGGGGGAGTGTCCTAGCAGGGAAGCCTTGACGTTCCAAGCAGCTCTAATGGGTTTTTGTGATTGTGAACAGGACATGCAACTTGTGAGCCGGGTCCTTTTTTGACCCCCTTCTCAAGCCCTACGTTGCCCAATTGCTGGTAGCTGGGCCTTGGCTTTATTTATTTAAGCACAACTACTTTTAAAAACTTGCGTTTGTGTATCATGAAAGCATAGCTTCTCCTGCAGGGCAGCAGAGTTTGGGCTCAGCAGTTACAGATCTTTTGAAGTGAGCTGTCACTCAGCTGACTGACATAACCGGACAGACAGGGTCACTTCTGTCGTGATGATGTGCTGCTCATAAGTCACCTGATGCAAAGTGTTCAAGTTCAGGGACTTTAGGGGCTCAGTCCTTAGGGACACACAGGACTTCTAGGTTGTTAAAGGTGGCTACCATTAAGGAAAAGTTTTAAAGTAACCATGTTTTAATCAGGACTAATTAAAGTCCTGTCCAGGTGTCTCCAAGCATCACAGATAAGGACTGAGGGCAGAGTGGACCACATTTGCCTACAGAGCTCAGGGTTGTCACTGAAAGTTGAATCTTTAAAAAAGCCCTTTAAGGGCTGGAGAATGAATGGCTCAGTGGTTAAGGTGCTCACCTGCAAAACCTAACGAGTGGAGTTCGATTCCCCAGAACTCACATAAAACCAGATGCACAAAGTGGCACACGAATCTGGACTTAGTAGGCGGTGGCTAGAGGCCCTGGCGTGCCCAGTCTCTCTCTGCTTGTAAATAAATAAATTGATTCATTAAAAAAAAAATAAATAAAGCCCTTTAAGAGGAAACTATCCCCTACCATGGCATTTTTAACACTGTGTTGGGGAAAACCTGGGTGCGTTTTTACAAAAGACCTTATGTGGAAGAGAAAGTCACACTGACATCATGCAACATGCTTAGGGATTTTAAAAGAATGCAAGCTAGGGGTACAGACCTAGAAAGCCCAGGAACTTTGTCATTTCCTGCCTTTAAGAATGTCTGTTCCCAGGCTGGCGTGGTGGCACGCGCCTTTAATCCCAGCACTCGGGAGGCAGAGGTAGGAGGATCACCATGAGTTCAAGGCCACCCTGAGACTACATAGTGAATTCCAGGATTCCAGGTCAGCCTGGGCTAGAGTGAGACCCTACCTCGAAAAACCAAAAAAGGTCTGTTTCCAGGGTGGGGATGTAGCTAGTTGGTACTGTTTGTCAAATGCTCACAAAGCCCTGGGTTCAATCCCAACCACTGAACTGGGTGTAATCCCAGTGCTTGGTGTGGAGACCAGCCTAGGTTTTGTGAAAACATGTCTCAAACAAACAAAAAAATATTATTTTAAAAAGTCTGTCCCTCCACAACGCTACTTCCTGGGACAGAGAGCAGCAGGAACCCTCCACCCCAGCCTCCTCATGCTGACTCCTTGAAATCCCTAAACTCCCACCTCCCTGGACTGCTTCCCGTCTGAAATTTGTCCTCGTTCACCAGAGAAGGTGTCCACAATTAAACCAAACACAGATCTTCTTCTGGCTGGGTTCACATTACAACTTTGACTTTTCTCCGAGGCTTTGCCGGGGCAGGGCTTTGGAGAAACAAAACCTGTAATTGTAAACCTAAAAAAAAATAAATAGATACACCCACAGGCTACCATGTGCTGTCCAAGCAGAGCTCGGACCATCCATTCTGCCTTAGCCATGTGCGTGTGTGAATCTGCGGCTGGTCTCAGCCCTGAGCAGAGCTCCGGTGAACGGTAAGGTTCTCCTGTCTGGGCACACAGTGACCGACCACACTGTGAGACTTGCTTGGAGAACTGGGCGGCCCCTCCCCCAGCCCCCCCTATCCTCAGCTACCTTTCCTCCTTTGGTAGTGGTATGGGAAGAGTCCCATGGCCATTTTCTATACCAGGCTGTAAGAAAATGTCCCGGCTGGCAGAGCTGCTGGGGCAGTGAGGTTCCACACTAACAGGACAGTGTGCGAAGATGAGCTTCCAGCAGGGTGGGAGGCTTTCTGCAGCTTAAGAAGTGGATGAGGGCTGGAGAGATGGCTCATCGGTTAAGGCACTTGCCTCCAGTGCCTAAGGCCACGTGTTCAATTCCCTAGTACCCACATATGCCAGATCCACCAGGTGCTGGTCTTGGTGCTCTGTCTCTCTCTCTCTGTATTTCTCTCCTTGAAAATGAATAAATAAAATATTTTAAAAAAAAAAAAAGAAGTGGATGAGCAGCCTTGGCAGGGCTCTGCGGGCATGGACACCTGGCTTTCCTCAAAGATCACGGAGTATTATGTGGAAATGGAAGCCAGGGCAAAAGACCCAGGAAGCAGCTGACTTCTGCCCTTCGAGGTTGTGCCCTAAACAGAAAAACCTGTCTGCATCTTCTGGCCCAAGGCATTCCCAGGCTGTTTCACTAGGGCTGGGCTGGATGTGTGGGGAAGGAAGGGCAGAGGTGGCTTCCCCACTCCAGTGCGGGATAAGCGGGTCAGGGACAGGGATTAATAACTGTTCAGTCTGTTCACACGGACTCCCAGGGTGAGGGCGCCTCCCATACTAACCCCATCACCCACCTGCCCCCAAGTCAGAGGAAGAGAAGTCATAGCCCACGACGACAACCCTAGAGAAAGCACGGCGAGTGAGTGATCGCCTTGGCTTAGCTTCAAAGCAACAGGCAAAGGCCCAGTTTTCAAGACGCACAGAGTCGAATCCATTATCTGTGATGCCCTGATGACTACCCGGCCTTGTTTATGTGACCTGCAGCAGCCTGTTTTTGGGGGGAGCTGTGGGTGATGCACCCCAGGACTCAGAGATGGCAGACCATACCGAACGAGGACGTGAGTAAATCCGGAAGCTGAATGGAGGAAGAAAAGGACTTGGGCAGTGTTAATTACTCGACAGGGGCTGCAGGGAGGAAGCACACAGCACAGGAGAATAATACCCGGATTCAGGTCAAGCAGAGTTGTGATTAAAGAAAGGACATGCAGAGTGCTTTTTCAAACAAGGGCCCAGATTTATACTGGGAAGAGACTTATGGAGGAGGAAAAACTCCCTGTCAACTCACCCTGCCTGGACCCTCCTCCCAGCAAGGGCTCTGCAGCCACAAGCTCCTCGGGTCCTGATTCCTGATGAGCAAGGAGGCAGCATCCCAAACCTCTGCTTTCAGGTGCTCACATCAAGAGCTGAGACTGTACAGCCTCCGTGCTCCCCATCTCCCAGGAGGGACAAGGACGTTTTCTGTCAGGAGGGTGACACACCTTCCCTGACAGCTCTACAAAGCCCCCCCTAGGCAGGCCACTATTCCCCCCAAAGCAGGCTGTTGGCTAAGGCAGTCCTGCTGTAGGCCAGACTTCCAGCCCTCGGTGACGCCCTCCCTCCCGAGCTCACACGGCTGTGGTCTGAGCTCGGAGGAGGGCCTCCTCTCTGGTTCTCCTGCAGGTACTACCTGTGCTATCATGGGGTCCAACATCACCCTCTTTGGGGGGGATAAGCCCGTTTCTTCTCAGGGAGCAGGTGGTAACTCCATGTTTGCGTAACTGGTGGCGTTCACAGTTAGATTTGGTAGAAAAGAAGGCGTCGCATTTTTGACAAGGGAAGGGTTTCTGACCTGAAGCAGGAAAAAAAAATATGTATTTATCTGGCTTTCTACTGCAATTAAAAAAGCAAAGTTGCTTCTGTTATATTCTCCTGGGATTACTAGTGTGTCCTCACCCTCCTCCACCCTTTTCCTTTTAAGAAAAGCAAACACATTTTTTAAAAAGCTGACAAACACGGATGATTAGAATAATCACTTTCCTTCAACCTGCGTGGGATGGAATGGGTTTTTGACTTTAAAATACTAAAATGAAGTTAACAATGCAACCAGGATATAGGTGTTTACAGAAAACAATGGTTTTACAATTGAAAATGTCAACAAGAACAACAAACGGGCATTTTTAAGGCAGAGCAAGACAGCATCTATATTCAACCATAGAGAAAACACACCGCTTTCCAGCCTCGTAAGTAAGTCACAAGGATGGTGAGAACCCAACGAACAAGGAAGCAGCTCAGTCCAGCTCCAGGACGGGTCCTGACTTCTGGTTATCTTTAGGACTCATCAGAAGTGAGAGAACTCTGCCCAGCGTGGCCTCCAGTGCACCTAACCTCCTCACTAGTTGGGACATCTTGCAGTATCTGTGTCTTCACTGGGAGGATGGGACGGACTGGAGGACTGGTCTTCCCGTGTCCCCAGGGTCTCCTCCTGGCTCTGCACTCCGGCTGGCCAGCAGGAATGAAGTGACCAGCATACAACTAAGTCTTCATCAAATCATGTCAGCACACAGGGAATGCTGGGCCAGCCTAAACCCCACCTGAGCTCTACAGTGGGGTGATCTGGCGTGAGGAGAGCCCCCTCTTCACTCCCTGGCCTGTCTTCTCCATGACTTGGCTTCTTTTTGTACTGTTGACACCATGTTTCAAAATGTACTGGAGGCTCCCCTGTGGTTTGGGCTGGGACAAGGGACAGTGTGATGAGAGAGGAGGAGGGCAGGGCAGGAGCAAGATGAAGAGGTAGAGCAGGAGGGGGAGGGGCAGAGGAAGAAGGGAGAGGAGGGAGAGGAAGAAGAAAGGGCAGAGGAGGAAAGAGAGGGAGGAAGGCAGGGAGGGGAAGTAAGGGAGGGAAGGACTGCACACGAGTGAGAAGACCACCGTCCACTGCACCACCAGCTTCTTCCTTCTCCCTCCAGGGCAGATTCTACGGCCCAGGGTTGTTGTTTTGAGGTAGGGTCTCGCTCTAGCCCAGACCGACCTAGAATTCACTATGCAGTCTCAGGCTGGCCTCGAACTCACAGCAATGCTCCTACCTTGGGCTTAAAGACAGACAGACATGCCCCACCTCGCTGGCTAGGCTGCAGCGTTTGAAGGACTGGCAAACTCAACGTCAGAACCAGTACTGGACTGCCTAAGCCCAGTACTGCCTGCTGTCTGGGAATCTTAGGTCTGTGTGTCAAACACCAGCACCAAGTGCTGGCAGGAAGAATCACCTGGCAAAGCTCCCTGGAAACACAAATCGGGCCTTCTCTTGAAATTAATGCAGGACTAAGCTTGGGTGAGTGGACTGCTCAGAGCCAGTAGTGGCTCTGGAGAGCCAGGAGGGCCTCTGGTTCCTCAGGTGAAGGAAGGCCCGGGACTGTCCGGCACTTCTATGTTGTACAACTCCAAGGGGCACCGTACCACTCACAGGGCAGGAAGTGGGCCAGAGCCACCAATGCAATGCAGCCAGGTTTGTGCACCAAAGGTAATCAGAGAGGGGACATTTGTTCCCTCCTGAGTTAAATGATCTTTTGAAGTGAGGCTTTCAAACCTTCTCTGGAGTCCTTCAAGAACCCAGATGAGCTGGGGATGCAGCCCAGGAGTACAAACGTTGCCTAGCACACATAAGGCCCTCTGTTTGAACCACAGTATGGTAAAAACAAACCCAGCAATTTCTACTCCCTAGATTAAGAAAGGTATATAAAAGGTACAGGGGGAAATGGAATACAACTGTTCACAACAGTCAGTCCACAAAATTACAAGCCTTGGCAGGTTCAGCTCAGACTCCTGTCGTACATACATTTAGAGAGCCCTGACAAGGACCCCAGCACAGTACTGAAGAACTCACCAACTGCTTCTTAGGGACCCTGACACAGGTCTGCAAGAGTTTGCAGGCCAAAGCACAGGAAAAAAAATCCACCTTAAAAAAAAAAAAATCACTGCCTTTGGAGTATCTGGTGTTTTAATGTTTGCTGTCATCTTTCAAGTGACCTCTTGCTTTTCACTAAGAACTGAACATACCATTTTACAATTTTAGGTAATAGAACGTTGCCTTTAATATTTCATTGTTAAAAAGCAACATAGTAGCTTCTCCGACTCTGAAGAGAACAAGGCCAAGAGGAAAACCAGGAGCTGCGCCTGTAGCTAGAGACAGGGTAGAAGCTTATTTAGCATGTTGAGGAAATGGGTTCCATTCCTAGTTCACACACATGCACATGAACACATGCGCACACACACACACACACACACACCCAAGACAGAAAAGGGGAACTAAGTCCAAGTCTACAAGGCAGAGGTTTGTGATCTCACAAACGGCTCCATGGTCACAGGCTGATCTTGCAAAGGTTCAATCCCCAGACCCTACATAACGCCAAAAGCACAAACTGGCACATGCTTCTGGGAGTTTGCATGCAGTGATGCCCACATGTGCATCCTCTCAATAAATAGATCCATACATACAAATATTTAACAGAAAGAAAACAATTGGGCCGGCTCGCTCGTGGGGGGGGGGGTGCAGGCGGAGAATACTGGGAGAACAGGGCACTTCAAGAGGAGAGAGCTGTCTAGCAGGAGGTGGGTCATCTCCACCTCATCTATCCACACCTGGAAGTCCTCACGGGAGAAGCGGTGACATGAAAACTGCTCTCATGGCTAGCCTGAAAAGCAGTTCCAGGGAAATGGCCACACACACTGTGGTCACTCAAACCCCATCGAAACAGAAATCCAGAGGCTACAGAGGAAACAACACTAAGTCAGATCTCTATCTTGCTCACCGAGGCTCAGGGGACATTTAGGAAGAGGGTGGAAAGACTGTAAGAGCCTCAGGGTGGGTGGGAATAGCCCGAGACACCGTGTCCCCCATCCCTGCAGACACTGACTGAGGCCTCTTGGTCCCCCACAATGAAAACCCACGACCCCACGGAAGACTCTTGGCAGAATTGGCACGTTGGGGGGCGGCAGAGTCTTAAGAATACAATCTTTTTTATTAAGAAAATCAATAATAAAATACTTCTTAAAAATGATGGGCCCGCACTTCTATCCCATAATTTATTCTCCAATTTTCACATGCTTTGGTTTGGAGAGCCTAACACTACAGGTCATTAACAGCTCATATCTTCACTGCCAAGGCCTTAAAACTATTTAAAGTGTGGTTTTTGCCTTGCAGAGATGTTAGAAACTATGTGCCCTTTTGGCATTTTGTAATGAGTTTCGAAAATACTTGTAGACTTTATTTATATGGAAAGTATCATGATTCTACTGCCATGGTAACTGCACGCGTTCTCTAGAGGGGTTTGTAAGAATTCCTACAACAGCAAAGAATTAACCTCCACACCCAGGACTCCATACCCACGTCCTCCTCCTATGTGAACATTACAAGCACGAGCCAGGCAGTAGGCAGCAGCCAAGACACGATGACGGACTTCACGAGAAACAGAGTTAGCCCGAAGCCCTCGGACCCAAGCAGGAGCAGAATGAACAGTGAACAAGTCTGCTGCAGACAAAGGGATACTGTTTAAGACCTGAGAATACAGAGCTGGCAACATTCCTGTCCATTTTTCTAAGAAGATCAGGGTTCAAGCTGGCCTGTAAGCCTGAAGGAAACCCTTCCAGTTGCTGTTCTTTATGTGATAAAACAGCATAACTGGATCCCCCCCCCCAACTTCCCAGCATGCTCAGGGCCAAAATGCCTTTCTTTTGCTATTTGGCAGAAGCATACACACAGGGCTGGGTTGCAAGTAGCCAAGGTTGCCACTTTAAGAGAGTGAGAAGCGGCCCTTTGGGGAAGACAGCTCATGGCTGTGCTCGCCAGAGCTTGGTGCCCATTAGCAGTGATCGGGAGCAGCGCGAAGCACCCACCAGAAAGCCAGTGGGCCATGCAAAACATCGGAGCTGGACGGATGCTGTGCCTTGGTCTCCGTGGACCAAGGAACCAGAGCAAGGGGAGGGAGGAGGAAGAGATGAGGACAGAAGCCAAGGGCAACTGACACTCCGTCCACCTGTGGCCCGAAGGTCCAGATGACATGCCCGAGAGGGATGGGCAGGGACAATGAATTGTTACCACCTGCAGTGAGCCACGTTCAGGAACAGGAAAGGTAACAGCTTCCTGGAACCTGAGCCCAGCCATGCTGGACACTTACTGGGGGAATACTAGGTCACTCCATGAATCTGCTGAGGGCAGGAGGCCATCTTTGATGAAAGCAGTTTGCTTAGTTACATTTGAAAGTGGATTATGCTTACGTGCTGTTGGCGGGACCTCAACTCCATCTTTGCCCACACGCCACCTTTGTTTACGGGGCTGCTGATAGTTGACAAACTCTCCGTGTGCGCATGCCTTCAGTCTACCTCACAGAAGCCACATGGATAGCACAGCTCCTGCCAGGAAAACCTCGGGCCTGAGGGACGTTTCCTAGACAGACATCGTCCAGCCTTAACGTCTGATATAGCATAGCATGAGCTGAGTGTGCAAATGGATCTCATTTTATGGAGGCGTTCTGAGGCCGGGGGGCTAACAGCGGCACACAGAGCATAGCCAAGACGGCTGAGTGGACCCCACTGGGCGCCCACCTTTCTATGCTGTCTAACACAGGCGTGCAGTCAGAAACTAATGACTGGCATCCTCACCACAGCTATGCCCTCCTTGGGAAGAGTCAAAGCTCTTCCCAAGTCTCCTATACCTGGGCACGTAAGAACACAGGAGCCACAGAAAGGCCCCTGTTTGAGGACCACCTGGCCACATGCCGCAGGAAGCTGGGCCTGATGCTGACTGCGCTTTCACTAGTCACAGGAGCACAGGTGAGCCACTGAACCTCCCTGTGACTTGATTTCTTTATGGCAGCATTGCTGTCATAAGACGGTCATGAAGACCAGCTCTGGAAGGTTTTCTCAGACACTAGCCTAGTATGATTGGCTATCAGACACTGTTGAGGTTACCAGGAACGAGAAAGGGAGGCGGGGCAGAGTGTGTTTATGTTACAGCTACCCTTCTTCATCTCGGATCGCCTTACACACGTGCTCCCAGGGTCAGAGGCACCAAACTTTAAACCAAAAATGACATTCTGGCCATCAAAGGCAAGTCAAACCTAAGGCCCAGACACTCCAGTGCTCATGTCTCTGGCATCTGCAGGTTCAGCACAACTCTTGTAGGAAAATTCTGGCAGCTTCCAGGGAGACTGTCAGTTTGCTAGAATAGACAGGCCAGGGGATTAGGGCCGAAGGGAAATGTAGAGCTTCAACTAAGTTGGGAGGGCCAACGCCAGGTCTAGCATTTTCCCTCAGCTGCTCGCTGGCTACACATAAGAGCTGCAACTTGACTTTGTCAGGCTTACCTCACTTCAGTGGAAAAGAAGATGACGGCCTGAAGAGGCAATCCTATACTGCAAACATCTAGAAATTTGGGCTCCACTGAGTTTTCACTGGACTTGAGGCCCCACACTAGTCCTAGCGAGACTGCAGCTATGTGCCAATCTCTGGTGATTAAGGCAACCTCAGAGATCCCATCCCCCACACTTCCCTTGACTCTGTAGCTAGCGTCCTCTTCCTGTCCCCCCCCACCAGTATACCCTCCTAGTTTCTAGGGACACTTTATGAGCTCCCTCCTGATGCTCCACCTCCTCTAGCAGAAACAGCTTTCTAGAAGCATCTAAAGCTTCCTGAGCGATCAGCCCCACCTACAGGCCAGCGGCCTCACAATACTGTCGTAAACCTCCTAACTGTTGGGCTGTTGTATTTTGTAAATAAAGTTTTTTGTTTTGTGTCAGAAATTTAAAAATTAACCTGTATTTTAAAGCTTTATTTTTGGGCAACCTCTGTTTTATATAACAATCTTGGGCTAGTCATAGAGCAGCTACTATTTGGATTTTTGTCCCATGTATTCATATAGGAGCTGTAAACGTCACAAGACTCTCACTTAATGCACTGTTAGTTCAATGATACAAATCCTATGGGAATATTCAGAAAACTATAGCTAAGGGCTGGAGAGACGGCTCAGCGGTTAAGGCACTTGCCTCCAGTGCCTAAGGCCCCGGGTTCAATTCCCCAGGACCCACATAAGCCAGACCCACAAGGTGGTGGCCCTGGTGCTCTCTCTCTCTCTCTCTCTCTCTCTCTCTCTCTCTCTCTCTCTCTCTGTGTGTATTTCTCTGCTTGAAAATGAATAAAATATTAAAAAAAAGAAAACTATAGCTAAGATGAAAGCTGTATGGTCACTAGAATATTAGAAGTACTTGGTGGCACACACTTTTAATCCCAGTACTTGGGAGGCAGAGGTAGGAGGACCGTCATGAGTTCTAGGCCACCCAGAGACTACATAGTGAATTCCAGGTCAGCCTGGGCTAGAGCGAGACCCTACCTCGAAAACCAAAACATCAAATAAGCAAAAGAATATCAGAGTTACACCTGGGGTGTTTCTCTAACAGCTGATGATCGTATAAACAGAACTTAACAAAATCTCCACTGGGCTGGGGAGGTGGCTCAATGGATAAAGTGCTCTCCATGCAAGCAGGAATACTTGAGTTCAAATCCCCGGAACCCATATAAAGCCTCGCAAACGCAGAGGTGAACATTGAGAGAGCCCACCCAAGAATTTCTTTCCTTTGACCTCCTCATGGTCACGGTGGCACATACTCCAACACTAAACATCGGTGAGTTTCAAATAGGAGAAAAAAACAAATCGAATTAGAATAAGCAGGGGAGCTGCAACCACCTCAGCGAAAGAAAGAAACAGATGCATATTTTTCAGTATTACCCTTTAAAGATGTATAGCAAGCAAAAACCAAAACCAGAAAAAACCCCAAACCAAACCAAACCAACAAAACGACATTATTTTACGAAACTGCACTGAAGATGCCAGGGTGAATTTCTCATACCAAATATCATCATTACGCCTTAGAACCTCAGTAAAGACTCGTTTCTCGGGGGCCACCTCCATGTTGAACCTAGTAGAAAATCTCAAAACCTTGGGTGGAGGGAAGCAAAGGAGCTTATGGCCTGTGACCATTTCCACCTGAAAACGCCCCCTGTTGAATTCTTCCTTTCATCAGTGACCCGTGGTAGCTCAGATTGGGCACAGATCACGTGGGAACTAACAGCAGAGAAGCTAAGAATGAACAGAGTCTGGGAAAAGGGCCCAAACCTTGGGTCCATCCCTAGCCATTACTTTACTCCTTCTTGGCCCTGACACCATGCCAGGGACTCAGGGCCTGGTGAGCGCCGAGGGCCTTCTTACCAGTGTGTGTTAGCATGTGTCTCTGGAGGGAGCTGGCCCAAGGGAAGACCCGAGGACAGTGAGGGCAGTTGATCTTTTGCAGGCAGTTGGCATAGGAGTTCCGCTTTGCTCTCAGCAGCCTGTCTTCTGTGGGGATGCTCTGCTCCTCATCGCTGGGCCCATGGTGCTCTGCAGGCACTCCAGAGACCTCGTCCTGAGCATCGGCTTCTGCTGTCTGCAGAAACGGACTGAACTTGTTGGTATCTGTGGTGGCTAGCATTTTCTCGATGCTGGCAAACTCCCCACTGGAGTCCAGGTCCACCCCGCTGCTACTGGTGAGGGGCCGGTTCCTCAACCCCCTTTTACGACCCCTCTTCTTGGAAGAGCTCGCTGGGCCCTGTTCAGTGGGCAAGGCTTCCTCTGGGCTGCTGACTGCAGGGGGTGGGTCACTGGGTTCTCTAGGGCTGGTGCTGTCGGTGGTGGTGGTGATGGTGGTGGAGGTTTGGGGGAGGGGGTCTCCCAAGCTGTCAGAGGCCACGGTGTTACTGCTGGTGCTTGATGGCCCGGGGTCAGCCACCTTGGATTTTAACAGTGTTGGAGCTGAGGATACGGATGAGATGATCTGGGCAATGGAGGCCAGAGGAGGCAGCTCCTCTGTTACGGGGGGCTTTGGCAAGAGCAAGGGGGGCTTGGGCCGCAGGGGCCGAAGCAAGGCCGGGCTGCTCAGGATAGCCGAACTGGTTATGAGGGCAGAGCTGCCCAGCAGGGTAGGGCTGCTGATGATTGCCGAGGAACAGATAGGCACAGCCAGCTGAATAGCGCCCTGGAGCGGCTGAGCATGGGGTTCCAGGCTGGCAGCCGTGCTTGTAGAGCTTTCCAGAGTCCCTCTGGACTCCAAGGTCACCGGCAAGGTAGAGCAGGGCGGTGGGCAGGGGGAGGGTTGCTCGGCACTCCCGGCTTCCTGTTCGGGGTTCTTGTTTTCGCTGGGAGCAACCAAGGGGTCCTTGTCTCCTTTCCTGACGGTCTTGGGGACAGACAGGTCGATGGGCTCCGCAGAGCAGTCATAGGGGGTGCTCAGGAAGGAGGCCCCGTTTTCCTGCTTCACCTGGACCAGGGCCAGGCCCTTCTGGGAAAAATCAAGGGGTTCATTGCACTCCATTGCAAAGCTGCCGCTGGGCTCCAGCTTGACGGAGACGGAGACGTGCGGAGGCAAGGGCTGGGGACCTGCGCGCAGGAAGCCATTGTGGGGTTCCAGAAAGGCGGCCAGGGGCTTGCGCTCTGCAAAGGCCATGCAGCCGCCCTCGTCCCCTCGGGGGGTGGCTGGGGCCTCGGTGGACGCGGTCTCGGCGGGCCCAGCCAGCACGTAGCTGTCGATGTCCTGCTCGGGCACGTGCAGGTGCTGCTTGAGAATGTGGTGCACGCAGTTGCGCTTGGCGGTGAAGGCGGCGTTGCACTCCTTGCACTCGAAGGGCTTGCGGGCCGGGCCACGGGCACAGTGCGTGCGCATGTGCACACGCAGGGCTCGGTGCTGCTTCAGGTCCTCCCCGCACAGCCGGCACACCGTGTCGGGCGAGCAGAAGGCATCCACCAGCTCGGCGGCGCCGCTGCTCACGTACTCGATGTGCTTCTCGATGTCCTTGCGCGTGGCCTTCAGGTGCTTCTTGCGCAGGTGCCGCTCGCAGTTGGCCTTGACCGTGAACGGGTAGTGGCAGAGCTTGCAGATGTAGGGCCGCTCGCCGCTGTGCGTGCGCAGGTGGCGGATGAGGGCCGCCTTGTCCGCCGCGATGTAGTCGCAGATGTTGCACTGGTAAGGAGAGATGCCCAGGTGGGAGCGCACGTGGGCGCGCAGGACCCCCGAGAAGGCGAACACCTGGTTGCAGAAGCGACAGGGGTAGAGCACCTTGCGCATAGCGGGGGTCTTCTTGCCACCGGGGGCCGTCATGATGGCCTTCAGGTCGCCTTCGGTGATCTCCTGCTTGATCTTGGCCTCCATGCTCAGGGGCAGCAGAGCCTCGATGATGCTGTCCTGTTCCAGCTGCATCGTCATCTCAGGCGGGCCTGGCAGCTCTGTCCCCGGCTGCTGCAGGAAGAGCTGCGTGGCCATGTCTGCCTGGGCCCCAGACTTGGCCTGCAGTAGGTGGGCATTGGAGGCCACCTCCACTGACCCCTTGAGGAGCTTCAGGGGCGGTGGAGGGAGGCTGGGGCTGATGCAGCCCGGGGAGGCCTGCTGAGCGTTGATGAGAGGTGGGGGCGTGGAGGTGGCTACTAAGGTCCGGGGTGTGACCAAAGGCTTTGGTTTCAGGGGGGGCATGTGCTTGAAAATGGCTTGCAGAGGGGTGGCAGGAGCCTTGGAGAGAGGTGGAAGACTGATCTGTGGGGGAGCCAAGGCTGTCATGTTGAGAATCTGCTGGATGTCAGCCAGCTCGATGGCGGACTCGCCGGAGATGGGCTTAGCCACGATACTACTGTCCGGCTGGATGATGCAGCCCTTCTGGAAGGGCTGCAGGGACATGTGCTTCACGCCTTCCTTGGTGGCCGGGAGGACCGTGAGAGGGCCACGGAGGGAAGCCGCTTCGAAAGCAGACAGACTCAGCACATTGTTGCAGCCGGGGTCCTGAGGTAGCTGACACTTGAGTGTCTGGAGTTGTATTGCTTGGTTGCCATCCTGCAGGGGTTCCTCAGCAGGTGCAGGCCGGACTTCTTTGGTGTGCTGCAGGCCCAGCAAGGCTAGGAAGACCTTCTGGTCCAGGGCATCACCAGCCAGGGTCTTGGCTTGCAGCTTTTCCTGTCCCTGGTCCGGGGCAGCGTGGGTCTGCTTGTGCAGGGCGAGCGAGGAGAGCATGGGGAACGCCTTGTCGCAGTTGTCACAGACGAAGCGGTGCTGCTCGCTGATGCACCTCCGCAGGTTTGTTTCACACCAGGCCTATGTGAGAATCGTCGATAAAAGAAAGGGAACAAACACGAGGGGTTAGAAAGTGATCCCAGAGGGACGTGCAAAAGGCATTTCCGTGTAACAGCCCCACTATGCAGCCTTTCCCTATTGAGGTATAAGGAGCTGACTTTCCCCCATCAACAATCCAGGACTGAGTTAGGAACACTGGGAAAGAACCTAGATGGTGTTTGTTTGATCAGGAACATCTCCCCAGGGAAACACTGAAGTGCAGTGAATTAACACCACGATGAAGGAAGGTTACTTCTTTTTTTAAAAATAGGTGCCTTAAAATGGACGTATTCCTGTAATCCCAGCATTCGAAAGGCTGAAGCAGGGGGATTACTGTGGGTTTGAGGCCATCCTGGGTTATGAATTGAGTGCTAGGCTAACCAGGCCTACATAATAAGACCCTGTCTTGTCTCAAAAAAAAAAAAAAATACGCCAGACATGGAGGCTCACATCTCTGTGAGCTCAAGGCCAGCCAGGAACTAGAGTGAGTTCCAGGTCAGCCTGGGCTAGAGACTCTACCTTGCAAAAACCAAACAAAACACCACCACCAACAACAAAGCCAGCAAACAACAAAATAAAATCATAAAACTTAGAAAGAAAAAAAATCTCTATCATCTATCTACTATCTATCAATCTATCAATCTATCTATAGATAGAAAGTGGGGTGGGGCTGGAGAGATGGCTCAGTGGTTAAGGCACTTGCCTCTGGTGCCTAAGGCCCCAGGTTCAATTTCCCAGGACCCACATAAACCAGACCCACAAGGTGGTAGCCAGGTGTTCTCTCTCTCTCTCTCTTCTTGAAAATGAATAAATAAAAAAAAATAAAATAGGAAGTGGGGTGGTGACTGCCATAAAACTAATGGTTAGAACTCTGGCCACCTGTGACTGTAGGAGAGGGGGACCCTACCTGGGAGAGACAGGAGGGGATGCCAGCCACCTGGGTGTGTACATACGTTTAACAGACCACTGAACTTGAAGCTTGTGTACTTGAAGAACTCTGGAAACTTCCCACCTCAATTTTATAAAGTGAAAAAAAATTAAAGTAGTTTCAGGATGCGAGGGTGATCTGGCTCGCTAGGTGGGTGTCCCCTCCCACTTTCACCACTCCATGTAACGTCCCTCACAAAGCTGTGCACTCGTCGGTCATGAGGATGGCCCTCCTGGAACAAAGGAGGACCTTGCTAGAACCTCCGAACAAGCTCGCGGAGTAGTTTCAACCATTTCGGTACAAGCAGAGAACAAAGACGGCCTTCCTCATCCCCAAAAGAAACAATGTAAAAATATCTAGCTGTGACCCAGGTTATAAACCAAAATTAAAACATATGAATTCAAATGACAATCGGGCTTTAGTCAGGGCGGTGGACAATATGCAACTTTAACTTGCCAAGCCTGAAGGATGAGCAGAAGTCTCGGGCGGAGGGAGTTTATAGTCCAGCTACACGGGCTGAGGAAGTGACTACAGATTCAAGGCATCCATCAGAATACCTGAGAAATTTGAGGAAATTTTCTACAGGAGAAGTCAGTAAATCCTAAATCGTGGAAGCCAGCAGGAATTGAAGGATTGTTCTGGATGAAAGGTCTTCCCATTGCGTCCCTGGGAAGCTGTTTGTGGACAAGTGCATTGTGACGCAGCAATCCTCGATGTGTTCGAAAGGTTACACAGCAAATGTCACATCTAGAAGGAGGGAGGGACAAAGACACGAAGAGGCAGTTCAGTGTCCACTGGCCTGTTAGCTTTAATATATATGTTTATTTATTTGAGAGACAGACTATGTGTGTACGCACGTGTGTGCATGGGCACACCAGGGCCTCCTGTCAATGCAAACCAACTCCAGACGCATGCACCACTTTGTATGTCTGGCTTTACATGGGTGCCGGGGAATTAAACCTGGGCCATCAGGCTTTGCAAGCAAGCGCCTTTTACCGCTAAACCATCTCGCTAGCCTCTTTTTTGTTTTGGTTTTTTGAGGTAGGGTCTCGCTCTAGTCCAGGCTGACCTGGAATTCACTATGTAGTCTCAGGGTGGCCTTGAACTCAAGGCAATCCTTCTTATCTCTACCTCCCGAGAGTGCTGGGATTAAAGGTGTGCGCCACCACGCCCGGCTCTCTATCCTCTTTATTGTATTTTTTATGGCTTCATTTGAGTTGAATAAAAATAAGACAAAGTGGCCAGGCTGTTAGTGGCTGTCACCCAAATCTTTTATTCTTTAAAGCTATATTTTAATTATTCTGGATACCAAATCATCCAGTCTGTGCACCCTGGGAAGACTGCTGGCCTGGAAACCAATGCCTCTGTCTCTCATTACTCCAATCAAGCAATGTTCAAGGTCGTTTTCCTCTCTTGGCTCAATGGATTATAATGGTTATTAATGCTTAAAAGGCAAAAAAGGCCGGGCGTTGTGGCCCACGCCTTTAATCCCAGCACTTGGGAGGCCCAAGGTAGGAGGATCACCATGAGTTCAAGGCCACCCTGAGACTACATAGTGAATTCCAGGTCAGTCTGGGCTGGAGTGAGACCCTACCTCGAAAAACAAAAAGTCTCTGTTTACACAGCACTAAAGCAAACACATGAACAACTCTGGCATCTGATGGTACCAGCTGAATTGGTAGTAACTGTGGGTGTATATTAAATCTGTATCATTAGTATCCTGTTCTGAAAAACAGCCACATAATGAGCTCACGTGGGCAAGTGCAAAGCTCTGCCAAGGAGGCATTAAAAGGCTGGCAGCAAGTTAGATACCATGACCCTTACCTGACAGGTGAAATGTTGACCAACACGAATGAGGCCATGTTGCAAGAAGACTAAGACAGGCTCTCTCTTTCCTGAAAGACTCTCCCAAACACCTTTTAAAAATCATGACTGTTGGTTTGGAGAGACTGCTCAGTGGTTAAGGCACTTGCCTGCAAAGCCTAAGGACCTGGGTTTGATTCCCCAGTGCCCACGTAAAGCCAGATGCACAAGGTGGCGCGTGTGTCTTGAGTTTGTAGTTGCTAGAGGCCTTGGTGTGCCCATTCATTCTCTCTCTCTCTCCAAAATAAAAGAAATATTTTTTAAAAATCATGATCCTTAAGCAGGGGAATCAGTACTCTTCATTCTAGAGCGTCCAGTTACGAAGCCAACACCGTTTATGACACTGTCACTACGTCTCATGGCAGTGGCGTCCGCAAGGGCCCCAAGGATGACCCCAGCAGCCCCTCCACACAGCCACTGGCGCCACATGTGACTACGGATGTTGAAACTCATACATTTCCTCATTCACCTTAACCTCAACCCCGGAGCCCATCTGCGTGGGGCACTGCAGATAGGGCGCATCTGCAGGGCGGCAGAAAGGTCTGTGGACCAAGCACCCATGTCCGCAGCTCCTGGAGCCTGTAAGGCAGGTCTCCTTAAGGCTGCTTTCAACTTGCTCCCTCGTTAATGGAAACCTTTCGCTATTTACTCTTCTCTGGGACGAGAGCATGAGGTCACCCACGAAGCAGCTGAGCTCACGCTGAGTAAACGCTGAAACAGAGCGTGTGCAGCCCTGTTTGCTTTCTGGGTCCTTGGTGGGCGGTGGCAGCACACAGTCCTGTCACATACCCAACTCTCTTCTCTCGTCTGTTAATTTGGGAAGATTCCTGTCATCCTTCAACTCCATTTAGAATAGCTGATTCCCACAAGCCACTCAAGACACGACACTCCTTTTCTGGGAGTCTGTGGAGCTCCCCGGCTGTGGTGAGGGCCAGAGGGAAGGGCTGTCATGGGGTGGCTTGCACCTCGTTCCTTGCCAGTGTAGCCAGAGGCCTACGTCCCAGGTTAGGAGCCTGGAGAGTCACCCTGGGCCAGCGTCGACTTCTGGATGCACACACAGAAGGGAGGCTGAGGAGAGCCCCTTGGGTTCAACTGCATGTGCTCTCCAACCCTTCTAACTAACCACGACTCCCTGTCAGCTGAAAGGATGAGAGGAAGCAGGTCCTCCGAGCAGGTGCTTGGTGACATTAAATAGTTACTCTTAAGCTTTATTTAAAAAATGGTTTTGCAGCCGGGCGAGGTGGCGCACGCCTTTAATCCCAGCACTCGGGAGGCAGAGGTAGGAGGATTGCCGTAAATTCGAGGCCACCCTGAGCCAGGTCGGCCTAGGCTAGAGTGAGACTCTACCTGGAAAAAAAAAAAAAAAAAAAAAAAAAGAAAGAAAGAAAAGGCTTTACAAGCCTCTAGCTCAGGCTGACCTGGAATTCAATCTGTAGTCTCAGGGTAGCCTTGAACTCACAGTGATCCTCCTACCTCTGTCTGGGATTAAAGGTGGGCACCGCCACACCCAGTCTTTTTTTAAGAGCCTTTTACAGTGTGGCAGGTGGGGGGGGGGTAGATGAGAGAAGATGAATTATGAGTGGCTGAGACAGGATGAGGGCCTATGGGAGCCCACGATTCTGCTTTCTGTTTTAGCATATGCTGAGAACGTCCTCTCAGATGTGGAAGAGAGAAGAGAGGAGCGAGTGAGAGCATCGTTTCATCACTTTCTCCAAGTTTTAACAATGACTGTCTCCAGCAGGTGCGTTGTGAGGACTCAATTCATAAAAACCACGGGAGCTGTTAGACCTTGAGTCCCTTCGCCACCTGGCATGTGAAGCAGCCCATTTGCCTGGTATGCCCACTTGCACAAAAACTGGACCACCAGAGCTTTTGGGAAGGGTGGGTAAAGACTAGAGGCCCTGCTTCACCCATTCTCTCTCCGTGTCTCTGTCTCTGCTTGCAAATAGATAAATAAATAATTTTTAAAATTTTATTTATTTGGGCTGGAGAGATGGTTCAGCAGTTAAGGCACTTGCTTCCAAGGTCTAAGGCCCCAGGTTCAATTCCCCAGTACCCACATGAGCCAGACCCACAAGGTGGTGGCCCTGGTGCACGCACTCTCTCTCTCTCTCTCTCTCTCTCTCTCTCTCTCTCTCTCTCTCTCTCTCTCTCTCTGCTTGAAAATGAATAAATAAAATATTTTTTAAAATTTTATTTATTTGCCAGCAGAGAGACAGACACAGAGAATGGGTGCACCAGGGCCTTCAGCTATTACAAACTCCAGCTGCATGCGCCACTTTGTGCATCTGGCTTCCCGTGGGCACTGGGGAATCAAATCCAGGTTGTTAGGCTTTGCGGGCAAATACTTTAACTACTGAGCCATCTCTCTAGCCCCAGTAAATAAAAAATTTTTTAAAAAATGAATGGGGTAGGGGAACCTCAACACATTAAAACAGAATTCTAGATTTTTATTTCTAAAAAGTTTACAGGTATTTTGCCTACCCTAAAACAGACAATTAAAAAAAGCCAGTCATGGTGGCGCACGCCTTTAATCCCAGCAATAGGGAGGCAGAGGTAGGAGGATCAGCGTGAGTTCAAGGCCAGCCCGAGACTACATAGTGAATTCCAGGTCAGCCTGGGCTAGAGCGAGACCCGACCTCAAACAAAAACGAAACAAAAACTTGTCTAATATTCACTGTGAACTTAGTCTCCAGAGACTATTTAATTCAACCTAAAAAAAGAAGAGTATTTGCAATTTCACATCTTTATTCACAAGCATAAAAATCAAAGTGTTGAACAAGACTGAGGCTTCTCTGTGCAGTTTCTATGTGCAGTGCAAGTTTATCCCACAGGCTGATTTTATTTTATGGTACTAGGGATTGAGAGACTTGTTTTTTTTTTTGAAAGCAGCATCTCATGGCATCAAATTTCAACTATAGTAATTTATGAGAAACGACACGGACTCCTGGTAGCAGGAAGCTCGCCTGTGAAGAGTGGACGGGAGGCCCGAGAAGTGGGTTGCAAGCTTTGTGAACCCTATTCCTTTGATAGAAAAACAGTATTAAAAGAATTTAATTTGAGGGCTGGAGAGATGGCTCAGTGGTTAAAGCACTTGCCTCCAGTGCCTAAGGCCCCGGGTTCAATTCCCCAGAACCTACATAAGCCAGACCCACAGGGTGGTGGCCCTGGTGTGTCCTCCCTCTCTCTCTCTCTCTCTCTCTCTCTCTCTGCTTGAAAATGAATAAATAAAAGATTTTTAAAAAATAAAAAAAAAGAATTTCATTTGAATGAGCAACAACTGTAGATTAGTGAAAATTCCTGAACACGGCCCCCTCTGCTGTTCCGGAGGCGTGTGTTCACACACAAGCATCTAGAGACACATGTAGTTGCACGCATACACAACGTGCTAGGTAAACTATTCAATATAAAACCCGACATTCCTGAAGGTGAGGTGAAAGTACTTCACAGACAGTCCACTTGAGACCACGACACTGGGCACCGTGTTTACTGACCACGGGCACTCAGTGTGAGGGGCAAGAACAGGTAGGTGTCACAAAGGACCCTTAACACGGCCATTAGAAGTCACCGTGCCCCGTGGCACAGACTCCAGAAGCTCAGTTAATACACGGTGACATTCCTGAGCACCAGTGGCGAGGGCATGAACTTGAGACCCCACAACACAGGGGTTCTGGAGAAGTGACCCTGTTCCGCTGACTTACTTGATGGCTATGGAAACCTGCCCAAATATGACAGGTAAATGCCAGCACCCCAGTGCTAAGGAAGCAAAAGACTCCTGGAAGCAACTGGAACCTACGGCGCCTGCAGAGCTGAGGAAGTGACAAAAGGACGGTCCGAGGGATGTGCAGAGAATGAACAAGCACACCGGGTTATTTTTGTAGCTAGACAAGTGCAAGAGACAAGTTCGAATGAAGTTCACAATTCTAGCAACATCATGAGCTTCCGGTTTGCTGGAGGACCTGGAGAAATACCGTCCACTAACTCATCTTGGCAACGTTTCCCTTCTGCAAGCCTGCTTCCATTCTCACCTGAGAGAATGGGGTCTATGTGCTGCATCACTCTACCTTGCTGGGGATAAACGGAAGCCTGGAAAAGCTGATTTCCTGGCGAGTGTTAGCCAACATGAAAATGCAGGAAAGGACAGGGGCGTAGCTTCCACTGTGGTAGGAAAAGGGATAAAGAGAGGAAGGGCTGGAGAGATGGCTCAGTAAGCTTGCCTGCAAGGCCTAAGGTCCAGAGTTTGATTCCCCAGCACCCACATAATGCCAGATGCACGGAGTGGCGCATGCGCCTGGAGTTCGTTTGCAGTGGCTGGAGGCCCTGGTGTGCCCATTCTCTGTTTGTCTATCTCTGCTTGCAAATAAGTATTAGAGAGAGGGAGGAATGGAGAGAGAGAGGAAGGGGTGGAAAGGTAAGGGGGAAGAGGGAATGAATGCAGGAAAATTGAGTCTAAATTTCAAATGCATGTGTTCTTTTCACTCTCCAAAAAAGTAATCCTTCTTAGCACTTTGGTTTAATTGTTGGAAAGACTCATGAAAAACGAGTGTTCTCTCTGGGGAATGCTCTGTCCTCTATCACCGGCTCCCTTACCCCCACCCCCCGTAGCTTGCCCCCTGCAGCCACAGCAGAGAAGAGCCAGGCCTCCCCCAGCCTGCATACCCACCAGAGCCTTCAAACTCAAGTCTCCTAAGACCTCGAACTGCTCTTCACACTTCCATCTCCATGGGATCTCAGCTAGGCGCTCTCTCTCTCTCTCTCTCTCTCTCTCTCTCTCTCTGTCTTGAGTAACCACAACTAGCCCATTTTCCTTCTCACAAGACTGAGAGCATCACCTCACAACAAGCTGCCTGAAGAAAACAGCAGAGAAAAAGAAACCAAATCACAAACTACCCATTCTGCTTGGGAACCAGAAGCCAATGGATGTGAGGCTCCTGGAAAGAAAGGCCTTTCACTGTGCACCTGCTGATAGACTAAGCCATCACCCAGAGACACATGGAAGGGCCTTTATCAGGCAGAGACGAGGGCTCAGCAGCCCTCCCCAGGCCGGGGAAAGAATGCTTTGCAATCTTGTTTCTGAGAAGTGCTTCAAGGACAATGGAGGTCATTGTCCATCTGTGGACCATGCTGAGGAGGCAGAGCCTGCTGTGGACTCAATGTCACTAAGGACACAAACCCGGCTTGGGCTCGTCAGCCTCCATTAAAGCCACAGCCACCAAGGACCAGATCTTCACTCATACCCCAGATTTGTGGAATAGCTCAACTCTACCCGGGACGTATTCCTCAAGAAGAATTGTGAAATGCTTACAAGAGCCATGGCAGATGGGCAGGCTCTAGGACAAGGTCATTTTGCAAGAGATTCTGAAGTGTTTCAGAGGGAACTTTGGACACACTTGACAGGCTGCCTTCTGATTTTCTGACAGTAGAGAAGGCCCTGTTCAGGAAGCTGAGGGTACAGTTCCAACTAGAAACCGACTTTGCTGTCAGTAAAATAGATGTGTTTGGGGGGGGGGGATGAATCTTTTTATGAGGTCTAAACAAGGGGATAGAAGTCTAGGGACCCTTCTAGAAACAAAGCTATCTTTTTTTAAATCATATTCCAATAAGATTACTCCAAGGAAGAAAACATCAGTAAGAAAACTTCCAAGGACAGTTTACGGTGACATTACTCATGGTGCACAGCAATGAATACTGGATGGGTATTGGCCTGACTTGAGCGTCTAGAAGGCTCGCTCAGTTGCTCACACAAGCAGGACTTCTCACCCTAAGGCAGGGCCACAGGTGCTGATTCACATAGGAAAACGCTCCAATGTTGTACAATGTTTCTCTAAGAAAAGAAATCCAAATTTAGAATGGTGAGGAGGGATTTGATCATTTTTCACTCCTACAGAATATCCCAGGCACTGGACCTTGGGGCCCTACCTGTGGTGGGACTGTTTCACTGTCGCAGTCCCTGTCGCTGGGTCCAGGGCTCCAGCAGTTAGTTCTCAGGGGTAGGGGAAGAGGAGGGCTGGGCTGGAAGAATGCAGAGTCAAGAGGCTCCAGGGAAGCAGCTGCCTGCAGCTTATCTGCTCTCTTCCGGCCTCCCTTAGCACCAACCTGAAGCATAACTGAGGGGTATTGGGTGGATGTGAAGCACAGATAGGAGAGCCTGTGGGTGGGGGGTCCCATGGCCAGCAATGCCCCCACATAGCAGCTGCATGTATACAGTGCATTTTGACTCTAGACACTCTGCTTCCCCCTCTTCTCCCTTCCACTCCCGCTGCTAGAGTTCTTCCCAGCCAGCCCCCCTTTGATTTCCATGGGTGTGGGGGGGGTGACCCAGTGAATTTAATTAGTGTTGCTTGCATATGGCTATACCACTGAGGCAAATGTCTCTCTTCCCCCAGCAACCCCTAACAGCTCCACAGGGACAGTGTGGACTGTGACCCCACCAGTGAGCCCAAGGATTTTTGTTGTTGTTTGATATTTTATTTATTTGCAAGCACAGAAAGACACACACACACACACACACACACACACACACACACACACACACACACACACAAAAGACACACAGAGAGAGAGAGAGAGAGAGAGAGAGATACAGAGACAGAGACAGAGACAGAGAATGGGTGTTCGAGGGTCTCCAGCCACTACAAATGAACTCCAGATGCATGCACCACCTTGTGTACCTGGCTTTACATGGGTACTGGGGAATTGAACGTGGGTTGTTAGGCTTTGCAGGCAAGTGCATTAACTGCTAAGCCATTTCTCTAGCCCCCAGGTTTATTTGTTTGTTTGATTGTTTACTTGTTTGTTGCATTTATAGAGTGAGGTAGGGTCTTACTTTAGCCCAGGCTGATCTAGAACTCACTCTGTAACCCAGGCTGACCTTGAACTCACTGTGATCTTCCTACCTCAGCCTCTCAAGCGCTGGGACTAAAACATGCCATTTGTAGTTAGTATGTAGTCACAGAGAACCTTCAGTGTGAGCTCAGAGAAGTGCCTTTCAGTTTTCAAGGACATAGGGAGGCACTGCAACAGCAAGAATTGGTCTTTGGGCTGGGGAGCATCTAGTAATTCCATCATCCCACCTGCAGTTCTCAGCTTGTATCCATAGCCCCCCCCCAACACTTTCTCTCTCAGAGATCAAATAACAAGCAGAAGCCCACCACACTCTCGCTGTGATCTCACTAGGCTGGAAGGATTTCAGTACCAACATGCTCAAGGGAGAAGTCTGGCTTCACGCCTGGCTGCCCAGCAGCCAGTGAACTCCCATTCCAACCTCAACCATTAAGCCACAGGGACCCACTAGGCCAGCCAGTGCTCAACCTGTACCTCAAGTCCCCAAGGTAAGGGTGGGCAGTCAGCTCCAAAGGGTCACGGAAATGTTCATTTAGGAGCGGAGGCTTTGTCCTTTCCCCTCCCAAAGACATGATGTTCCTGCTTACAAGCTCCCAGTCTTAAAGGAAAAGTACAGCTAAAATTTTAAAAAGTATTGAAGCTGGATGTGGTGGTGGTGCACACTTGTAATCCCAGCATTTGGGAGATAGAGACGAGAGGAGCAGTTTAAGTTTAAGGCCAAGTGCAGTGGGATGCCTGCCTGGGCTTCATGAGACCCTATCTAAAAAAAAACAAACCCGTTATTTGAGAACTACTATGTACACAATTAGGAAGAGCACTGAGATATCTTTTTTTTTTTTTCTTTTGGTTTTTTGCGGTAGGGTCTCGCTCTAGTCCAGGCTGACCAGGAATTCACTATGGAGTCTCAGGGTTGCCTTGAACACACAGCAATCCTCCTACCTCTGCCTCCCGAGGGCTGGGATTAAAGGTGTGCGCCACCACGCCTGGCTGAGATATCTATTCTCTTGATAGCAAATGTCCATGTAAAAAGACATTCTTATTTCAATTATTATTATTGCTAAGAAAAACACAGCTAGGTTTAGGTAAATATATGGTGGGATGAAATGTTACTATAGTAATGGACACCCACATTCACTACAAGGAGTAATCATAAAAGAATCAGCCCAAAATAGTTTCTCAAAAATTTAATGAGCTGCGCACGGTGATGTAAACCTTCAATATAACACTCAGGAGTCCAAGACAGGAAGGACTGATGGATGGACAGACAAGAGGGAGGGAAGGAGGGAGGGAGGGAGGAAAATAAAAAAGACTATCACCATTAAATAACGGATCAGCCCTGAAATACCAACCTGAACTCTGTAACCATTAACTGGCAGTGTTTTCCAAATAACCTTCAGGACACACCAAAAATGGTGAGCAAGAATGCATACCACCACAAATTAAGAGCTAATTCAAAAAGAACAACAAAAGGAGCTATTTCTGGGGCCAGGGATATAGCTAAGAGGTTAGAATATTTGCCTACCAGGTTACAATTAAAAAAAAAAAAAAGGCAGCCGGGCATGGTGGCGCACACCTTTAATCCCAGCACTCGGGAGGCAGAGGTAGAAGGATCACCATGAGTTCAAGGCCACCCTGAGACAACATAGTGAATTCCAGGTCAGCCTGGGCTAGAGTGAGACCCTACCTCAAAAAAAAAAAAAAAAAAAAAAAGGAAAGAAAAAAGAAGCCCCACAGCAGACTAATCAGAAACGAGACTTCCAGAAATGAAAAGCAAGGACACTTGCAGGTTCTCCTTTCCTAACCTTGTAGCTCAACGATGCAGGGCGCACCCCACCAGTGCTTGCCATCCTAATGTTTCATTCGAGACTGCAGCTTTCTAGAAGATAAAAATCCCGATGTTCACAGAAAAGACCAAAGAGACAAGCACTTTGATCAGCCCCCAGGACCTCTTCACTCTTTGGCAAGCCAATCACGCCCATCTACTCTGGTGGCAGCGGCAAGAAGCTGGTGTTAGGAGAGCACACCTGTCATGCTAGCTGGCGCTCAGGAGGCTGGGGGGGGGGATGGGAGGACTGCCAAGAGCTGGAGGCCAGCACGACTCTATCTTTAAAAGGCGGGGCAGAGGGGGCAGAGAGGCATGGGGGGACATGCTTGTATCCCTAGCACTTGGGAGGTGGACGCAGGAAGATCAGGAGCTACATAGCGAGTGGGAAGCCAGCTTGGGTATGTTAGGCTGCAGAGAGAGAGAGAGAGGGGGGGGGAGAGGGAGGGGAGAGAGAGTAAGATAGATATCCTTGCTCCCCACACCCAGGCAACCAGAAGGGTTAACTTCACACAAAGCATATTTCTGGAAGACTGCACTGTCAAATTTCAAACATTAGGAAACTCATTATTTCAGTATCTCAGGTTTCTCCGACAACCTAAAAAAATGATGTATGGTTCTATTATTTAAAGGCATCAAATCCATTCAAGCTTCGAAGTAGCTGCCTTTTAACACAATTTATAAGGATTACAACACTTGGGAGGTAGGACTCAAACCAAATTTAAATAACTACTCAATTTCCCAATCTTTCCAGAAGCGGAACTAGATAAAACTGGTTCCTCATGACAGAGAGAAAAGGGCAAAGTGTTCTGTGTGCACCCAAATGTACTCTGAGAAGTCCTGGAGTTTGACCCCTCAAGTTTCACTGGAATAGGAAAACCCAAGAAAAGCCATAACTGTTTATGTTAGAGTGATTAGAAGGATTTGAAAAAGAGGGATTTGGGTGATGGCTGAGGTTAAAGGTGCTTGCTTGCAAAGCCTGCCAGCCAAGTTCAATTCCCCCCAGCATCTACATAAAGCCAGATGCGCAAAGTGGTACATGTATCCGGGCTTTGTTTGCAGTGGCAAGAGGCCTAGACACACCTGTGCATGTACACACACACACACACACACACACACACACACACACACACACACACACACGGGAACAAATAAATATATTTTAAAAGATGCATGTTCTAGTCAATAACACCAGAAAGATTGTCAAATCTATTTTCCAGATGGGGAAACTGGGAAACTGAGTCTCCACCTGCCCGAATCACAGAGGTGCCAGGTAGCAGGCTGGGCTGTTGGCAGGTGCCCCAGCTCCTTCACGACCTGCACCCCATCCTCAGTGCACGGAGCACGCTCTCACACGGACATTTCCTAACCCTGGTGAGCAGAACCTGAGAAATACCTGCCGCTTGGCCAGGCCTGCGCCGACACGGAATTCCTTGATCGTGATGGAGACTAGCTGGCATTCCTTTGGAAAGGGGTTTCATGCTTCATTCCCTCCCCCCCCCAGCCTCCAGAAGCCAGAAGGAGTTAAGTGCAAACAATCCCTCCTCTGGAGCCCCACCCTATCAGACATTCCTCTTCCCCCAGCCCACCCTCCCTCAACCATCTTGCCGAGACAACTGACACCCACAGCTGCACTACCCTCCCTCCCCCAGTTGTTGTGAGCTGTAGTAATGGCCTGTGACAGAGCCCTGCCTGGGAAGCCTCTCCTCCCCCACCCTAGGAGCCCGCCCTGCTGCCCATCATGGCCCAGTACCCAGCAAGGACTGTTTGAGCCAGCAGGGCACAAGGCATGAGGCAGTCGGCAGGGCTTCCCAAGTGGCAGATGTGGGGTGGAGTGTGTAGCAGGCCTGATTAATGTGTCCAACTGCCAGGCAGGAGGTGTCTCCCCTCACAGGCCTCTGCCCTCCATCCCTAGCCAGGCAGGAATCCTTACCAGTGGCTTTATGTATTACTTCTGCTCAAAGCCTCATTTCAGAGTGGAGGAAACAGACTCAGTGTTGACGTGAGTTTGGGTTTCCAACACTTTCTTAAGGAACAACGGGCACATAGCCAGCCATGATGGAAAGGGAGGGGTGAGGGCAGGAGAAAGACACACCAAGAGCTATTTTAAGTTAGAGACTGTCTGTCTAAATGGTAGCATCCCACTGTGACCGTGCTGCCTTTGGGGTTTGAACATGGAGCTGGTGTCTATTTTAGTTCTGGGTTAACAAGCAGTGTCTCTCATCAGATACTGTAACAGTTCACCACCAAGCGAGGCCCCTACTGGCTCATGCCTACCTCCCCCCCAAGGCTTCCTTTGATAGCTGGATGCTATATGGAAGGAAAGAGGAGGGAGGGGCTATTCCAGGAGACCCACACCCTTATCCTGACCAGCATTCCAGAAGAGCACACTTAAAATTACCACTGCTCTCTCTGTGCCATGATGTTCAGAAATCTCTTGGGAGAACCAATTAGAAAGGGGCAAGGAGGTAAGATTTTGTTCACGAGTACAAAATAAAATACGAAGTTAGATAAAATATACAGAGGAAGCGGAAGTTCATGGCTGCCTGGCAAGAATACTGAGCAGGAGTTAGGGTCCCATGGGCTGCTCTTGTATCTGCCCACAGCTCAGGTCAGGTTCTTGGTCTAGAGAAGTATTTTAATATCTACCACCTCCCACGAGCCAATATCTCGGGGATACTGTGGATAACGAAACTACTAAGTCAAGTTCCCGAATCTATCAGACCAGAGGGTCTTGGGCCAGAGCCTGGGGGGATGGGGGAGGGAGCTAAAGAGTAAGTTCTGGATCAGCCTGGGTTTGAATGAACCCCTACCTTGAAAACACAAAACAAAACAAGCCAACAAAAACTAGACTTTAAGGTCTGGAAGATAATCCAGCGATTCTGGACCTCGCCTAGCTTTCATGTGAAGGATGAGGAGGCTGGATCCAGATGCAGCTGACAGGGAGGGCATATGTGAGCAGGTCCTTCTGATCAGGGCCCTTCCTCCTCAGAGTGACAGGAGGTAGGAAGAGCACTGGATATGGTCAGCCATGAGCCAGTGTCTTGACACTGGGGAGTTCCTCAAAGGTGTCTCGTGTCACGTCACTGCTAGGCCCTTTTTCTCCCCTCCAGTGGAAACTGTCTAGCTAATGGCATTAACAGTAATGACACCTGACCTGGCTTCCAGTTCTAATACAATTAAGCTTTTCCCCTGACACAGTTTTCAGCTTGCTTAAGCCTTTTTACTCCTAATTCACAATTAAACATGTGTCAAGAGAGAGAGAAATCTGACCCCTACATAAGGGATTCAGGCAAACAGATGCTCAGATTCCTCCATTTCCCCAACATCGTTCTAAACCCAAAGCTGTGACTAGACAGGAGCCCACCCGCTATGCCTTCAGCTGGGTGAAGGGGCAGAAGGTTCTTTGTAGCTCTTTGTTTTTTTTATGCTTAAATTGATAGCAGTAAGATTTAAAATGTTGGGATAGCCGGGCATGGTGGCGCACGCCTTTAATCCCAGCACTCAGGAGGCAGAGGTAGGAGGATCGCCGTGAGTTCGAGGCCACCCTGAGACTACATAGTGAATTCCAGGTCAGCCTGGACTAGAGCGAGACCCTACCTCGAAAAACCAAAAATAAATAAATAAATAAATAAAATGTTGGGGTAGGGAGATGGCTCAACGGTTCAAAAGCACATATTTGCAAGCCTGCTGGCCGGGGTTTGATTCCCCAGTACCCACAAAAAGCCAGATGCATAAAGTGGCACATGTGCCTGGAGTTTGATTGCAGAGGCGAGAGGCTCTTGTGTGGCCATAGTGTCTGTCTGTCTCTATTTCTCAGACACACACACACACAAATAAATAAATATTAAAAAAATTTAAATATAGTTCTGTTGAAAAATTTTCTGAAAAAGGGAAAAAAATTTAAACTATTTGTTTAAGAACATGAGACTTATTTAGCTGGGAGTGGTGGAGCACACCTTTATTCCCAGCACTTGGGAGGCAGAGATAGAAGGATCACCATGAGTTCAAAGCCAGCCTGGGCTAGAGTGAGACCCTACCTCAAAAAAAAAAAAAAGAAAAGAAAAGACTTCTGTACTGGGAAGGATGCAGGCAGAGTATCTGCATGCTTAAAGCACTAGGTGTGATCCTCAGCCTGGCATAAACCAGGTGTGGTTGCACAGGGGGCTCAGAAGTTCAAGGTTACCTTTGGCTACACACGGAGTTAGAAGGCAGCCTGGGCCATCCACCGTGTTGCAAGCAAGCACACAAGGTTTCCTGCCTGACTGGAGTTACTAGGGGAGGTAGAGAGAGAAGCAGGAGTGCTGCCACCGTTGAAAGTCCACCACTATCCATTTTTAACCTGTTGGAGCCAGGAAGAAGCAGCTCTAGAGCTGAAGCCCGGCCAGCAGAACAAGCAATGCAGCAGGCTTTACGTCTCAACACTTCTTGACACTGCAGAACTCAGTCTCAGTCTCAATGCTTAGTGCCCAGGATTCTGTGCTATGGGTCCAGAGAGTGCAGACATTTCTGAGTTCCAGCTGTGGGTCTCACCGTGCTGGGGACAAGTAATGCTGTCACTTATCCGTGTGTGCTAACAATCATCTCAGTTATAATACCTTCTGCAAAGAAAATGTCTGTTGCTCCAAGCACCCAGGAGTCTCCTCACTGCGTGGGGGGCTCTCAGGAGGATTACTTGAGAAGAACATCCTCAGCCCAACCTCTTCCCCTAGAGTAAACTAGCTCAGGTGCTAAAGCTCCGTTTGGAGTATTCAGAAAGAAAGAATGTTGAAAGCCAGGAGGCCTAAGAATGAGTAGTCTAGTTCACACTTTTTCTTACCTTAGTGGGTTATCTGAATGGGTCTCCATGTGAGTCTCCAGTCCATATTTGCAAACAAACTCCTTGAAACATACCGGACAATGATAGACCTCATCAGTCATCTTCTCCACGTTACCTGGCTGCCCATCTTCCACCATCTGAGGGAAAAGCAAAAAGTGACGTCACGAAGGAGGTCTCGCACCCAGAACATCAACTTAGAGAGCCTGATCCACGTGAAGTGTGCACCCATCATTCCTTCATTCACTCACGTAACAAGTACTCAAGACCACCACCTCTCCATCCCATCCATCCATGGGCCTCTCATCTACCCAACAAGTACTTAGGGGGCATTTAGTATCTGTCAGGCTCCACTCGGAACAAAAGCAAGGACAAGAGAGTCCCTGAGGCTGACTGTAGCTCTTCATTTCGTGATAGGCTAAGCAGGGGTCTCTACAAAGAAAACACACACAGGTACTATTTCCTTAAAGCTTAGAACTTTGTGAAGCTTTATAAACAGCGAGGGAAAACCGGGGTTTGAAAGCCCAGGATGGGGTTGGAGAGATGGTTTATCGGTTAAGGCACTTGCCTGCAAAGCCTAAGGAGTTCCATTCCCCAGTACCCACATAAAGCCAGATGTACAAAGTGGTCCATGCATCTGGAGTTCATTTGCAGCCCTGGTACACCTATTCTGCCTCTCTCTGCTTGCAAAAAAAAAAAAAAAAAAAAAAAAAAAAAAGCCCAGGACAAGTCCCCACGCTGTGATAATAAAGGTTAGATGTATTCTTCTCTGAGTCCCTGTGATGAACAGCAATGTGGCAGGAGCCCAGAGGACCTTTTTAGCTGGTGCTGGGTCTTCTCTCTCCGACTCGGCATCATGACTCAGTTTCCTCTTGGAGGACAACCGCCTACGCTTCAGAGGGGATGGAGGGGCTACAGCTGTACCACTGTTGGGGTCCTTCTCATGAATCTTCATATGTCTGGAAGGAACACACACAAAGAAAATGTTATCTGACAACCACAGCCAAAAATAGTTTATTTCTTCTACAGTTTTTACATTTTATAGGTAGACACTGGTACTTGAACTTTATTATTACTGTTAAATATTTATTTATTGATCTGAGTGATAGAGAAAAAGAGACAGAGGGGGAGAGAATGGGTGCACAGGTTCTCCAGCCATTGCAAACAAACTCCAGACACATGCACCACTTTGTACATCTGGCTTTATGTGGGTACTGGGGAGTTGAACTTAGTTCCTTCTGCTTTACAGGCAAGTACCTTAATTGCTAAGCCATCTCTCCAGCCCTATTCTTTTTTCTTTAATTTTTGTTTTTGTCAAGGTAGGGTTCACTCTTGCCTAGGCTCACCTGGAACTCGTTCTCTGGTCCAAGGCTGGCATTGAATTCACAGCAATCCTCCTACCTCTGCCTGGGATTAAAGGTGTGCACCACCCCACCTGGCTTTTTAAATATTGATTTTCAAGCAGAATAAGAGAAAGCGTGCTCGTGCTCAAAAGAGAGAGGGAGAGAATGGGCACAGCAAAGCTCCTACCACTGCAAGTGAGCCCCAGATGCACGTGCCACCCCGTGCATCTGGCTTTACGTGGGTACTGGGGAATCGAGCCTGGGCTGCCAGGCTCTACAAGCAAGTGCCCTCAGCCCCTGAGCCACCTCTCCAGCCTGCCTGAACTTTATTTCGCTATCACCTTCATCACTTTGCTGTGTGGAACCCAGAGCCTCAGATTCTAGGCTCTTATCCCCGAACTCCATTCCCACCCCTGGATTTCTAGTTAGTTGAGACGTGAAGCATAATTTACACAGTGGCTTCTGTCTTCTGAAACTTCACTATCTCCTTGCCTCTCTCTTTGAGCTCTTGCATGTGCTATCCAGAAGTCCTGCTTTTTGTTGGAAGACTTCCCTAAACTTGACAGGAACAAACTATCAAGTGACCTATTTATTGCGTTTATTCAGACAAAAGCGCTACTTTAGGACACATGGTTCTACAGAATAAGGAATCCCCAGGATTCCCAACCATCCCACTACTTCACGCATCAAGCTCTGACTCTCTTCTGTTCCCCCCTCCAAAACCATCCTCCATTTTCCAGTTGTAGGTCTTTCTCTTCTGCCACTGGAATTGAATTTGCGATCTGATAGCTTTCCCTACTGTTCTTGATACTGTATGAATTCCTCAACATGTGAGTACCTGGGCACTACAAAGAAGTTGTTATATGTCACAACTCTGACAGCCACGGGATGACGGCAGGTGTACACTAGGAAAGTATTACAGGGCTGGGTTGAGGGCTCTGTGTAGGCCTGATGGCCCCAGGTTCAATTCCCTAGTCCCCATGTAAAGTGAGACCATCCTTTCATATCAAAATTTGGAGGTAGAAATGAAAGTTTCTTTTTGATTATTTATTGTGTGGTCCACCCCAATTTTAAAAATGTTCACTTTTAAAAAGCACCTAGAATGTTGAAAATGTTTAATTGTAAGGGTTGCAAATAACATCAAATCTGGTCTTTCAATGAACCTACTTAAAATTAATTTGAACTAAATTAACAAAATCAACAACTGGAAATGAGAATGACAGCTATAAACACTGGTGTGTTTCAGGCCACATCGTCTTAATCATATAAACACATACAGAATTCAGCAGCATTCTGTCCTCAGGATTTATGAGAGTGTTTTCATAGAAAACAGGAAGAGAACTGTCTGGAACCAGCACTTAGTGAGATCTCATGGGAACATTATACAGATGATTATTTCCATGTTCCAGACATGGAAGTTCAGGTGCAGACGAGGCCATGGGCTTCCATTCCAACAGTGTGCCCACTCTGGCCTTCATGCCCTTCTCCTACCCCAGACTGCTTCCAAAGGTCACAGCCATCAGTGAACTGTCATGTATCAGAGGCAGGACTCTCCAGGTTGTAACCTCACCTGGGCACATTCTCAGTGACAGCCTGTGACATAAAGTGGAACAGCCAGTACCAAACTCTGGCCAAATCCCAACATGAGACAGAGAAAGGGACAGGGAGCTTTGAGGTCAGGCCCAGGGTGTGTTCCACTTTCAGTGTCAATCAAGAACTGCAGAAGCTCCATCCTAGTCCTGAAGCCTGGGGTCGTCCTTGAACTTCATGACTCAAGGCAGAGAGAGAGGAATGCAAGTCAAAGCCAAGCTCTGGATTACACAAGGGTAACCCCTCTCTCTAGGTCATCAGCCGAACCCTGCTGGAGCCTCCAAGTCCAAACCCAAGCACTGATCCATTCTGGGGTGAACTCTCTGGCTGCTGGCCACAGCATGGAGAGCTCCTGAACTGTCCTTGTGGCTCCCCGATGACCAAGAGCTCAACTTGAGTTTCTAGCCAGAGAGGCCTGGCCAGGCTTGTCACTGGATATGAGGTGTGGTTACAGATTCCTTCCACCTGACCCCGGCTCTGCTTCCAAGAGCAGGCATGGCAACTTCAGCTGTTCATTTCCTCCCAGAGGCTCACAGGACATGCAGTGAGCCACCTTGATGAGCCAGTAATGGCCCCTTCCCGTCAGGGAAGGGCTGAGACAGTGAAGAAGGGGATTATAAAACACAAGTCTATTTCCTACCTGGCCTTCAAAGACTGAGGTGTTTTCCTCTTAGGTTTTATTTTGAGGGCTAATCTTTATGAACCCAAGTCAGTGAATGACAGTGATCCCTGAGACGGTATTCAGCTGCCACTGGGCACAGGAAGTCTCTCTATGGGCACCCTCACATGCCGTCTGAATGCTTCCAGCAACAAGGAATTCATCCAATTGTTCTCATTCGAAAATCTGCCCTCTGCACACTGAGCCAGAAATGTTACCCTCGATTTGAGTGTCTGTCCTCAGGGGCAACACCATGCCGGTCTATAGCATCTTCCACTCGGCAGCTGCCTTTCAGGTCTCCAAGTTCTCCTTTCAAAATTAAGCCAATCCTAACCCGGCGTGGTGGCGCACGCCTTTAATCCCAGCACTCGGGAGGCAGAGGTAGGAGGATCACCATGAGTTCAAGGCCACCCTGAGACTAGACTACATATTGAATTCCAGGTCAGCCTGGGCTAGAGTGAGACCCTACCTCGAAAAACCAAAAAAAAAAAAAAAAAAAAAAAATTAAGCCAATCCAGTTGGACGTGGTGGTGCACGCCTTTAATTCTAGCACTTGGGAGGCAGAGGTAGGAGGATCGCTGTGAGTTCAAGACCACCCTGAGACTACAGAGTGAATTCCAGGTCAGCCTGGGCTAAAGCAAGCCCCTACCTCAAAAAACAAAACAAACAAAAAAATTTAAAGCCAATCCAGTCCCCCAAGCGCTGCTGTAAGTCTGAAGCATCGTACCAGCTATACTTGACCTTAGAACACTCGGCAGTTTGCAGGTTCCCTTCACCAACCTCTGCCCATGCTAGAGCCAGCAAAGAGGCATTTTAGTGTGGTCTGAGAGCACACAGGACAGTGCCGTGACATAGACCACCAAAGACGACATAAAAGCAGCCTGGCTTAGTTCCTCTGAGCGCATTCAGCAGCTACGACATACCCTCAGCTCCACCTGTGAACCACGGTGCTGCATTCCTTCATGGAGATCCTGATCAAACCATGCACCTTTTTCTTTTCTTTTCTTTTTTGATGTTTATTTATAATTTATTTACAAGCAGATAAAGGGAGAGAAAGGGTGTATTCCCCACTTTACCCCCTCTTCTTACAAATAAATTTTTAATAAAAAGGAAAAAAGAATGGGCACACTAGGGCCTCTTGCCACTGCGAATGAACTCCACAAGCATGTGCCACTTTGTGCATCTGGCTTTCTGGTTCTGGGGAATCGAATCCAGGCCATCAAACTTGAACTGCTGAGCCATCTCTCCATCCCAACAGACATCTTTTCATAGTGTAGATGGGCAGAGACGAGAAGTCTTATGATGTGTGGTGTTGGTGGGAATAAAAAAAACTTCCAGCCACCTTTCTGTAAAGTGGCTGACCAACAGGAATCAGAAATTTCAAAACATTTTTATTAAAAAACTCGGAATTTTAAATATGTACACCCTGGACTCCAATAATGGCACTTACAGAAATTTAAGAACAACTAATCAGACCAACTGTATCACTAACTCACAGATGGACCCACCACATACCACATGGTCTTAGTAGTTTATGTAGCCACGCTGCTTCTCCTCTTGCCTTCCTGTTGCCCCCTCTCTACACAGTGCCCAGCAGGCCTCTAAAACAGCTGAGCATCCCCTCTCCTGCTTACATTCTTCTGAGGCCCAGTCTCAGAATTCAATATGGCTTCCATCGGTTCCTGGGCCTCACTGGTGGGCACCCGAGCCCTTTCAGGCACTCTAGCTCCCTGAGGGTGCCTTAATATTACCCAGGGAGCTCCTGTACCTGCACCTCCGTATGTCCAAGTAGTCAGGCCTGCCTGCAGACATCTAGGCCTTAAATCAAGCAATCCATCCTATGAGGCCGTCCCTATGAAGAGCTCCACGACACAGAGCAGCAACCAAGCTACTATAGACTCAAACTGGATCCCTGGCTTTCAACCAAAATTAAGTTCTGAATAATAAGATCCCAGTGTCGAGGACCAGGCTGTGGTCATGGGACACTGAGAGATCAAGCTGGAACTGAGAAGGAAGCCAGCGTCTTGCTGGAAAGCACTATATAAGCTGCTGGGGACTTACATCACCAACAGCACGAGAGAGCAGTGGTTCCTGTAAGCTACAAAAGTAACCAGTCAGGCAAGACGTACTCACCGGTGCAATAGGGCTCATAGCTGGTGGTGATGAGGGGGTTGTAATCAACTGCTCTCTGATTGGATCTGAGGTCTCCTCAGTGGGAGGGAAGGCATACCTGGTTCTGAGAATCAAGTCAGAAGCCTATGGCTTGGAAGGTCATAGACTTTAGGGGAAGTTCCCACTGTTCTTTGGCTAAAAGAAAGGTTCTGTCCATCAAAAAGTCTTCTCAATGTCTATGTGTAATGCCCTCTAATCCACGGTGCTCTCATTCTTGATTAGAGAATGTGCTTTTTACAGATGGCAGTTACCCAGAAGACTTAAGACCCATCAAGATGACAAGAAAAGAAAGCTGACTGCCTAGTGAGTCATCCCCAGCACATCTGCCAGGGCCTAGGAAACCCTACAGGCAGAGGTAGGAGGATCGCTGTGAGTTTGAGGCCAGCCTGGGATACAGAGTGAGACCCTACCTGGAAAAATAAAAAGTAATAAAAAAGCACTCAAACAATCTCTCTCTCTCTCTCTCTCTCTCTCTCTCTCTCTCTCTCTCTCTCTCTCTCTCTCTCTCTCATCAAAAACAAAATTAGAGGCTCCTGAGAGCTCAACTCTAGGGAGATTTACAACGCACCCTCTAAGGCTCACCGCAGAAGAGGGTGCAGAAAGAATGTAAAAGCTAAGGGTAGGAAGGTGTACTCTGAGGCATTGTCCACCCCACAGAGTGGTGCCTTCATGACCCCACAGTGATTATCCATAATCCCACTCGGGAGGGCCTCAGTGGAAAAGAGGTAGAGGAGAGGGGGCATCAGAATATAACCCGGGGACTGGAGAGATGGCTCAGTGGTTAAAGGTGCTGGCTTGCAAAGCCTGATGTCTCGGGTTTAATTCCTTGGTACCCACATAAAGCCAGATACACAAAGTGAGGCATGCACCTAGCCTTTGAGGGGACAGAGAGCTGCTGG